>WEDG01005908.1:0-159237 GCA_017591395.1 Schistocephalus solidus
GGAGGCGATCATAAAATATAACAAGTGGTGCGTGAGTCTAGACGTTAATGTTAAATCCCTAATCCTTCCGGATCATTTTTGAACAAAAACTGTCAAGGTGCTTTTTAAAGCTTTACAGCAATGCTGATATCACAACGTCTACATGGCGGGAATTCAATGGTTTGAACACTCTGACAGAAAATCAAAACTTGTGCATCCAGCCTTGCCTGCTTGACACGCAGTTTCAATGGGTGACCTCGGATATGGATCGTGGCAGCAAATTCAAAGAAGTGTGAGGATTCCAGTCCGCAATCCAATCCCTTCACACCGCGAAATTTCTGCAGGGGATCACCACACATTTGCCCATTACTAAAGGCTAACAGATTTAGATTATTTAGGCAGTTTGCATATGGCAAGGTGCTTTGACTCCAATCAATTTTGGTGGCTCGCCTTTGTACTCTTTCGAGGCAGTTCATATCTTGAACTGTCCAGGGTCTCCAGGCGTGTACAGCATATGCCAAATGCGGCTTCATGAATGTTCGGAAAATCGTAGCGGAGAAATCTTCATCGAAATCCAAAATAGCTCGTCTGATTGCATGTAACACAGCCATTGCACTCGCCGCCACTCTCGAGCAGAGAGAGGACGGATTTAAAGTGGTGTTCGTCAGTGCATCAAGGTCATTGTGGGTTTCCACGTATTTTAAGGCTTCACCTTTGAGGAAGTACCTTCCAATACCAACCGATCCGGATTGGTTGCCTAAGCAATGTATGGTGCACTTATCGACGTTGAACCGCAAATGCCAATGATTTAACCACTCCTCTTACCGAGTTAAGTTGATCTGTAGTTTATCTTTTAGAATTTATATTTTGTTAGTGCCGGAAAGACACTGTCGATTTAAACATTAGTATCGAAATAAAATTATGACAATATGTGCAGATAAAATGTACAAATATTTAATAATGTCCTGTTAGGGCAATAGCTATGGATGTTTTGAAATAAATTGTGAACTAGAAAATAGGCAGTGTATAACAAATCCTACCTTGAAAATTGAGGCAGAGTTCAAAAGGCCTCCAGTTTCGAATAGAGGGGAGGATAAAAAATCTTAATAAAAGAAGGTAAGTGGAAAGACTAGGCTTAAACTGTAGCAACATTTCAGAATGAAATAACGAAAGGTCAATATGGCTCGTTCTCGATCACTGAGGCGCATTAAATAAAATCTCACGAAAAGGCATCAGTGAAATTGAGGCCTCAGAATCTCAGGATCCAGAATTTAACTCTGATGATGGTAAAGTATTCAAAGAAACAGCAGCGTTTTGTACTGGACCACTGAATGTGTACGTCCGAATGACTTTAACGTTTAAATGACTGGTGTTATCAGTAGACATCATGGTCCCTGGCGGACTCGTGGTAGAGGTAATTAGTTCCAAAAAGACATCATCTACACTGATTACATGAAGGCATTTAACAGTGTCCCACACAAACGTCTAATCTATAAATTATCTGAAATAAGAATAAGAGGAATGCTGCTGACATGGATTGCAGATATTCTTACAGCAAGATTTCAAACTGTGTGCATCGATTCCTCAAAGTCAATACCTACTCCAGTTCTAAGTGGTGTCCCCCAAGGCTCCGTCTTAGGGCCATTACACTTCTAATTGTACAGCAACGACTGTGTAGAAGACTTGGGTTGCAGAGCCGTCATGTTTGCAGACGATGTTAAATTGTGGAATTTCATCAGATCTGATGCCGATAGGCACGCACTTCAAGAGAGTCTCAGTCATCTTAGCAGCTGTTCTGCTCGTTGGCTCTTAAATTTTAACGTTGGGAAGTAGTTGTTCCTAAGACTCCGTATCAGAAGGACCAGTGAAGAGGGTGATTCCTACGAATACCTTCTCAATGGGCAGCCCCTTTCGATTGTTGAGGAACCGAAGGACCTCGGTGTTCTAATAAACTCATCAATCAAACCGTCTTCACGTTGCGTAAAGGCAGCTAAACGCGCAACACAAGTTTTATTTGTGCTCCGACGTGGATTTGTGCAGATTGATAAGGAAATATTCCGAAAAATTTACGGATCATTTGTTCGATCTCCCAGCGAATATGCCGTCCAGGCCTGGCATCCGTGATTTAAGAAGGATTGTCAACAGCTCGAACGAGTACAGGCGAACGCTACGAAGATGGTCAAGAAGCTTAGTCATCTACCTTACGAAACCAAACTAGTTGAACTTTATTTGTTTCCTCGCATTTACAGGCAACTACGCGGTGACCTCATGCAAACCTACCGGATTATCAGAGCCCAAGTGTGTGCCCTAGAATTTGCTGATTTCTTCGAATTTGCTGAAACGGAATATCTGTGGGGTCATCCCTTTAATCTGCGGAGGAAATTGGTCCACACGGACGTCCGTCGGAACGCCTTTTCGCTGAGGGTCGTTGGTGCATATAGTTGACTCCCTGATGAGGTGATCCTTTGAGAAACTGTTGACACATTTAAATGCAAACTGGGAACTCATTTGCTGAGAACCTATTGTACATATAATTAAGCTTGTGTCAATAGTGGCAGCTTATGCCTGGCCAACACATATCGATGAGCTTACGTTTTCAATTGTCAAAGTTATTGTTGTAAATGTTTATTCTTTTATCATTTTGAATTTGAATAGGGAGCTCAAGGTCGAAAGCCTAATTCCTTCCATAAAGTGACTTAAAGATCACTTAAATTCCCGCTGGCCCTATCTTCGAGACATGGAGAAAGCTGCTACGAAAAGATGAGGAAAAATAAAAAGGTAAAAGAATCAGTGTTAAGATAAATGTGCAGTCTTCGCTTGAATGCAGATAGACTAGTTAACGACCTAATTTCAATTGGCAAGTTATTCCAAAGAAAAACTATACCTAGAATCAAAGAAGAGAGAGCGTTTACACGTGGAGGATGCACGGGAGGTATAATTAGTGCAGAATTTCTTAGGTTATAAGGAAGACTAACAGGGTAATGGCAGAAAGCTTGGGGAGAGTTTGAACTATTATTTAGTCGGAAAAAGGAGACAAAAGCCTGCTTCAAGTCTCCTGACCCAAAGAAATTTTTAGCTTCATTAGCTGGCATCTTGTTGAGTAGGAAGAATTTGAAAGAGTCGGAAACAGGAGTTTTGTGAAAATGTCTTTGACATTTTCAATTTTTTTGAACGGCTAGATTCGTTCATTAAAACCGAAGAAAGGACATCAAAATTCAAGAATGGGAAGTACAAACATACGATAAAGTCTTAAGTTAATTACAGGAAGGTAGAAATTATAAGAAATAAAGCCGCAAATCTGAGCAGCTTTGGCCGTAATTCTATCGGCATGAGGCGAAAGATCTAATTTATTGGTATGGAGGAACATTCAATCATAGGGCAACCTTCAAAAATAAGAGGTTGCGGCAGCCTTACAGGCCCAAAACTCATGTAGCGACACTTAGTACGTGAGAACTCCATTAGCCATGTGGAGCTCCAGGCCGAAAGAGCGTCTAAGTCTGAATGAATTTGTTCTAGGCACCGTTCGGTCGTAGAGTTAGAGAAGGAATACACGCATTTGAGGTCATCAGCATAAATACAAGATTGAGAATGTTTAACTATCGATGAAATATCATTTATATACAGTAAGAACAACAAAGGACCTAATACGGTACCTTGAAGGACACCACTAACAATCGGGGTAGCACTTGAGTATGAGGACCCTACTAAAACGTTTTGCTTTCGATCACTTAGGTATGATCTAATAAAGTCAGTAAGGGGACTACGAAATCCTATAGCTTCTAGTTTAGCTAGAAGTCATTTATGAGGCACTTTATCGAATGCCTTACTAAGATCAAAATAGATAACTACCACAGATAGATGATCATTACGAAGAGATGTTAGTAGATTTAGAAAAGACATGTGGCAGGTTTCACAAGAGCGGTCCGGTAAGAAGCCGTGTTGGGAAAAGTTGATAATTTGATTGCTTATTCAAAAATCCGTGATTTGTTTTGCAATTAGTTTTTCGAAGAGTTTAGCAAGAGAGGGCGTTTTATGAACACCACGATAGTTATGAATGTCCGAGCGGGAACCAGTTTTAAAAATTGTTATTATAATAGAAGTTTTCCAGTAATCGGGGAAGAAACCATTTTCGAGAAATACTGAGAATAACTTGCTTAGTAAAGGTGGAAAATCCCTTAACTGTTTAATAAGTGAGTTTGGAATGTTATCAGTTCCAACCGAATGTGAATTTTTAGGTGAGCTATTTGCTTTTGAATACATGAAGGCGAGAAATTAATGGTTGTTAGAAGCGAATTTGAAAGCAGAGGAATTGTGGGAGTGGGGCTAGTTTCAGTGGTAAAGTGGTTGGCAAAAAACGAATTTAACAACTCTGCTTTGCCCAAATCGTCTGTAACAAATGTTTTGTTACAGTCGAGTAAGGGCGGAGTAACATTCAGACGCTTAGTCGATGACCGAACATGGAAGATATGAGCAACAGATTTGGATGAATTGCCATCACTTAGTGTCCGAGACTCCCTGTGCTTATCTCTCGCGAGCCTAATTTTCGATGCTAGTTCAAATATTTGTGCAATCCTTAAATGAACTGACAAAGAGCTTTTAGATGAATCTTTAAGTTGTTTTCGTAATTTTTTAAGTCTGTTCTGGAGAAAAATGCGGAACAGTAGAAGAAGCTGTATTTGAATTAAAAATCTTAAACGGGATTAAAGCCTGGATTTGTTCTGTGAGGCTCTGCAATAGCTTACGGAAAAATTTTAGATCGTTGATTGAAAGTATGCTATGCCAATCTAGATTGCTTACAAAATTATTTATCATTTCATGGTTTATGTTAGCAAAGTCGAGGTTATTGCATTTAACCTCAGGCTTCGTAAGAAGGGGGACTGGAAAACAACAGTGAATTATTGCGTGATCACTTTTGAAATGATCATGATGAAAATTTTTAAAGATAGGGTGGACATCATTTGTAAAAATTAAATCTTAAATGTTGTCATTTCTAGTAACTGATCTGAACAGTTGGGACATGTTTGAAAAGTTAATAGTATCGACCAATTTCTGATGTTTAGGCGGAGAGGAATTGGCCTGCCAGTCAATGTCTGGCAGATTGAAATCGCCTACGATTATGTTGACATCAAATTGAGTGTCTGCAACTTTTTCAAATAGTTCACAGAGCTCGCTTTCATTGCCAGAATAACACGGAGGATTATAGACACAGCCAATTAACGCTTTTTTATTGTGAGGGAGGATGACTGAAGCAAAGCATACATTTCCAGAAAAGGACGAAATGCTCAACTGAAAAGGGAAATGTACAAAGGATCGCTTAATATAAAGGAGGCCACCACCGCCACGTTTTTCAGCGTGGTCTTGTCGGTACAAATTGAAATTATCTATAGCAAGCGTTGAGTCAGAAATAAAAGAGTGAGCCCAGGATTCAGTGATGCACAGCACATCTGGATCAAGCTCAAAGGCTACTGTTCTAAGCTCAGCCATCTTATTTACAACTGATCTCGCATTGAGTGAAACTAAGCTGAGCGTATTCCTGAGCTGCAGGTTACGCTCATCAGTATAATATTCAAAAGGATAATTTGGTGGCGGAGAAGAAAACTGGAAAGAAGAAACGAAAGGTGGGAAACAAATTGCTCTGGTCTACAATTTGTCGAAATGTTACTGTTATGAGAACTGAGATTATTATACAGCGGCATATTTGGATGAAAACCTTGGAAAGGAAGGCTATATTGTGGCTTTTGAAAGATAGGGGGTGGCATAGAAATGAGATTTTGAGGGAAGTTAGCATAAATTGGAGGAAAACGTGCATTTGAAAAAGAAATAAATGATTTTGAAAAACTGGTAACATAATTAGAAGCGTTAATTATTTGGGGATTTCGGCCACCTTTTGGTTTGGAAAGGGTGCTTACATTAGCGTTCGCAGCTGTTGTAGATGCTGAGGGGTTAGCAGGTTTCCCATCGGTAATGACATTACTGATTTTAATGCCTGGATTAGCCAATGATTCAGATATACTAGGAGTTTTCTTAGGTTTAGTAGATTTGGCAGCTACAACAGGCATGGTTTGCTTGGGATGAGAAAGAAGTGGTTTTGACACAATTTCAGTCAAACCAGGAACAAGGTTAACGGGTAAAGATTCAGCTAGAATCGAAATTCCTGTCGATCTGGAGGGCCGTGGGCTTGCATTAGCTACAGGACAAACCTCTGAGATAACTTTTGATATTGAAGGTGTAGACGAAGGCTTCTTGTTTGCTAATGAGGGTGAAACCCGACGTTCCATTGGGGTTTTTTCTTACAGATAAACAACTTGTTTTTTTCCAAATATTCAGCTGAGTGCTCATGCTTAGAGAAAATAAGGTCAACTTCAATCGCTGAAAAATGTTTGACCAGAACTGGCGGGTTTTCGCTACGCAAAGACAACCTTTTAGCTTCAGTGACTTTAAAGTTAAAGCCGCATGAGTAAAGGAAATGAAATGCAACGTCCAGGGGGATTTTACTCTCGGGGACGTTTTTTAAAATAAAATTGAAACTTCTCTTATGTCGGTCAATTGACTCGGTACTGACCATGTTTATAAAAGGCTCTAGTTTCACGCATTGTTGAGAAGTGAGTGAAGACAACTTTCCCTCAAAAAAAGTACCAAGGATCGTGAAGAGAGAACCATATTTAGACATAAAGGTATTAAAGTTTTCCAGGGCGTCAAGGTCTAATTTCTTCATGCTTAAGGTGGGTTGCTCTAGTGGAAGTTTTACGCAAAGAGGATGTTTGCGTCTAAGCACTGACTGGGGTTTCATATTGATTAAAAAATATAAGTATTTTTCAAATCGATAATACGAAAGGAAAATTGTCACTAGTGACGTTTTGCGGAATAAAAGATGTAATATTTGAAATATGTGTTTTAAGCAAGGCACTGCAAGCAAATATCTGCTAGGTAACGAGTTTAAACTGAAAAAAAGAATTAGCGATGGGGCTATGCAGGATGAAAAATTATATCAACTGGTATACCAGTTACTGCAAATTATTCTTCGCTGGAAATAAGGTAAACTTACAAAATTTCAACTTTATTTCTAGAACTAACCTTTATATTCCGTTCTTTTGACGTAAATCTGCGAGAACTTTAATGAGGCTATGTAGGGTGAAAAAGTTTACAAACTTTATATTTTACCCCTTTGCAATTGTAATAACTGCAAGTGTGTGCAGCTGATAATGAGGTAGAAATACAATAAATTGTCAATAATTAAGCTAATATTTTCACCAGGAAACGAAGAAACCGGTATAAAATTCGAGAATTTACTTATCTTCAAATTTGAACCAACCGCCTTCGACCTTGACCTTTTTGTTATAAGAGGTTACGGGTTTCTAAATAAATAATCAATTCCTTTTTGACAACCTTCTTCATAACCTTGCAACAGATTGAGGTCAGGCTGACAGGACTATAGTTTGTAGCAAATGCACGACTACCACTTTTGTGAAGCGGCGTGATGTGGGATGTTTTCCAGTCGGTAGGAAGAATCCCCGTATCGAACGATTTCTGGCAAAGAAAGGATAGCGGTTTCGCCAGCTCTCGAGCAAGTTCGAGGAGTAGCTTTGCTGGAATCTCGTCGGGGCCAGGGGATTTGCATGCCTTCCGACTTTTTAGTTCTTCAAAGACCGCCTCTTCTCGAAAGAGCATATCCTGAATAATTTGCGCTCCCATAGTCTCGTAACTAGATGATATAAAACAGCTTTTCTCGGGTGAAAACCGACTGAAAGAACTGGGAAAAGTGTTCAGCTTTGTTTTTATTTTCTGATATCTCGAAACCGTCATCGTTTCTCATAACAGGAATCGGGTTCTTGTTACGCGTGCTTTTTCTTTCATAGCTGTAGAGAAATTTGGGATTGTGAACTGCTCTCTGGAGCAAATCCCTCTCATAATCCCGTCGGCTTTTGAAGATCAGGTTTTAATCTTGTTCCTTTGAGTTTTATATGCTTGCAAGGCTAAATTTTCATTGGATCGGCTAAAGTTCTTCCAAAGCCTTCCTTTCCTGTTCATCTCTCTTTTAGATCCCTTGTTAACTACTGTGGTCTGTTAGATATCCTATGTTTTTGGATAGCGTCTTAATTTTTATATATAATTTTATGATTGTTAAACAATTTGCTTTAAAACTAACTTGCAAAACTTATTATTTTTTATCTCAGTCTGTTAGTAGTATATTTATTCCGTTTTTAACATCATTTATGCTCTACGTAATTCGAATGTGCAACGAGCCGCACACCTAGGTTTTGATATAGCTTTATGAAACGAATGGTACTAGCTGTTTCATACAGCTAGATCAAACATAATTCAACACTATGTTATAAAATACAAATATGAAGACTGTAGGACTGCATTGAAAGTTTCTTACCGTTGAACTCTTCCTGCTCCTAATCTTTTTTCACCTTTTTTAGCAATCAGTCAACTAACTCTAATTAGTCGGCAGACCGTACACCGTAATCGACTGCGCTCGCATCTGATCGGAAGTACTTATACCTTCGAATCGACCGCAAACGTTTCTACCTCTGTCGAATGAATACTCTCGAACGTCAATAACAGACTAGTCTTAACTCTAAACATTCTTAACATGATAAAATTATCCCCATTCTGTAAAGCTGTTTTAACTTCAAATTTGGCTATTTATAAACCTTGAAAAACAGACTTTTTTTTACTTAAAAACAAACTGTTCATTTCGAACACTGCTTTTTAAGCAAACAAACAAACCAAAGCAAAAATTGTTTATAAAAAGAGGAGTTTGTTTTAGTTTTTTTCCTGTGTTCTAAGGATTTGACGGTGCCCAAGCAGTGCCAAATCAATAAACCTATTTAAAAAGAAGAGAGAGCGCTTAAACGTGGAGGATGCAGGGGCAGGTATAATTAGTGTAGAATTACTTAGGGTTGTAAGGAAGACTAACGGGGGGTACTGACAGAAAGCTTGGGGAGAGTTTAACTATTATTAAGTCGGAAAAAGGAGACAAAAGCCTGCGTCAAGTCTCCTGACCCAAAAGAAATTTTAGCTTCGTTAGCTGGCATCTTGTTGAGTAGGAAGTAGTTGAAAGAGTCGGAAATAGAAGTGCGAAATGTCTTTGAAAATTTTCAATTTTTGAACGGCTAGATTCATTCATTAAACCGAAGAAATGAAAGCAAAAATTCAAGAATAGGAAGTACAAACATACCATAAAAGTCTTAATTTAATTTCAGGAAGGGCGCTCGATTGAATCTAAAAACATAATGTTATCATAAAGGGCACTCCTGAGTCAGTGCATTAATTCCGAAGGAGCGAGTAAAAATGACGTGGAACTCCCTTCCAATTGTATGCAAATTTCTGCTAACGGACGGCGAGTCCATCTCACATTCTCAAAGGAATATAGAATAGGGAAGGCTCTGTCAACACCCGATTCAAATCCTCGACCAAGACCTCTTAAAATCATCTTGGAAAAACGAAGCACAGGCACAGCTCCTGCTAGACAGAAAAATCAACCCTGCGGGTCCGCATTCTGAAGTGTTTTTCAACCGGAATATGGGCTGAAAGAGCAAATGAAAATGCGACAGCTAATAATAGAACTGGAAACATGAAAGACGAATGGCGAGGCAAATCTCAAAATAAGGGATGGACAGATAGTTTAAGTGAAAATATCATTTCTTTGGCCGAAGGCAGTCACTCTGACAGCCTAACTGTTCCGTTTCAGAAACCAAAAACGTGCCCGCTTAAAATAATCGTACTCAATGCCAGATATCTGCTTAATAAGATGCCTTTGCTCCAGACTCTGGTTTTTATCCACCGCCCCGACATTGTAATAGTTACAGAGACATGGGCAACACCCTGTGTATCCGACTCCAAACTCTCTATTCTAGGCAAAGCTTACATTCGGAATGATGGGCACTAGGGCCGTGGCGGAGGAAGCTGTATCAGTATCAGTATCAGTATATTTGAGGGAGATGAAGGTGAGTCACCTTTGAATTCCCTATGTGTACATGCGAGTTGTGGTATCAAAAAAATAGTATCTCGATATGTTGGCGAGGCCAACATAGTGGAACAAAGTTGAAAAAGAGCAGACAGTGAAAAAAAACTCCCGGTGATATTTAGGAGAAAAAACTGCCGCCCTTGGAGGGGGGTCAAACGGGGGCATTTCGGAGGTCACATGATGCTCCATTGCTGATTGCAGCGTCCGTTGCGGGATTTCAAAGGCTGAAATAGATGTCCAGATCATCCTCGGTCCATTGCGGTTCAAACCAGGGGATAACGTTCATACATCTCATGGACGACGGTCGCCAGGTCCAGCTGATGCGAATACTCATGGTGTCACCAAGGTGTGTAAATAATTTAAGCATCGAAGACCTCGAGGACCTCAGCATGGGAATAATGGGAGAATGCAAGCCCTCGAACGAAAATAACAAACAAGGAAATGTTACTCAAATATAACTTGTAGTATCATAAATGCCTTACTTTCTGACGTCACACTTGCAGCTTTCCGTTAGTGTTGTAGCTCGCACCATTATATCGATCTAACTTTCGCTTAAAAACCTCCAAGGAGTCCAACATTACAGCATCCAGAGGAAGACTATTCCAAGCTTCGACTACTATTTTGGAGAAGAAGTACTTCCGAGTATCGAGCCTTGCTCCAGTCACACGTAATTTGAGAGGATGGCCTCTCAAGTTCGTTGTTTTTGCTAACTCGAAGAAATCCCCTGGCACGAGACAACAGTCCTGGATGCGTAGTATGCGGAATGTTAGTATCAGGTCCCCCCGAAGCTGTCTATAGTGCAAGGGAAAGAGATTGAGACTCGACAGCCGTGTTTCGTAAGGCAGTGAGCCATGTCCAAGGACAAGTTTGGTTGCTCGCCTTTGGACCTTTTCGAGGATGTTGATGTCCTTCGCCGCCCAGGGTCTCCAAGCTTGGATAGCGGACTCCAACTGTGGCCGCACGAATGCTCCGAAAACTTTAGCGAAGCAGTCGGTAGTGAAGGCTGCAAAAGCTCGTTTAACGAGGTACAGAATCAACATGGCTGACTTCGCTACCTTTGCGCAATGTAGGGAGGGTTTAAGCGAAGGCGTGATCCAGACTCCAAGGTCCTTTTTGACATCCCCTTCTTTCAATGGAATGCCATTCAGACTGTAAACCGTACGGTTCGAAGGATTGCTTTTCCCGACTCGTATGATGTTGCACTTGCTCTCATTAAACGGCAAGAGCCAGTCATTGGACCATTTCTGGAGTCGATTTAAGTTTGCCTGCAAGTTCTCTTCATCAGCCACAGTTTGAATGACGCGCCAAAGTTTGAGATCATCGGCAAACATGGCAATATCGCAGTCCAGTTCGTTGGCACAATCGCTGATGTAGACAATGAACAGTATAGGGTCGAGAACAGAGCCTTGGGGAACACCACTCTCAACCTCAACTTTAGTCGAATGTTTGTCACTGATATGCACAGTTTGTGAGCGGCCAGTTAAAAAGTTTTCTTTCCATGTCAGAAGTCTACCTCTTACGCCTATGTGGTTGAGTTTATAAAGAAGGCAGTGGTGCGGCACGCTATCAAAAGCCTTTTTGAAGTCTATATAGACTGCGTGCACCGTATTACCACTATCGACCGCTTCAGTCCAACGTTGTAAACAGTAGAGCAAATTTTTGACGCAGGATCTACCTCTACGGAAACCGTGCTGGGCTTCGGATAGCAGATTGTTATGTTCGAAGAACTGCATTAGTTGTTGCTTAATTATTTTTTCCATGATTTTGCAGCAAACTGAAGTTAGGCTGACTGGTCGATAATTGTTAGCAGAGACCCGGCTTCCACCCTTATAAAGCGGCGTAATCCATGCGGATTTCCAGTTGGCTGGTAGACTTCCAGTCTGAAAGGATGCTTGGAAAAGCGTAGAGAGTGGTTTTGCCAACTCTCTCGCGAGCTCTTTCAACAGCTTGGCAGGTAGGGTGATCGTATCTCGTTTCCTTTGTGAAAACCGACTGGAAAAATTCCGAAAGATGATTAGCCTTCGCACCGTCTTCAGTGAGGTCTATGCCCTCGGCGGTCCTCAGCAGGGGTATTGGATCCTTGTTCCGTGTATTCTGCCTAAGGTAACCGTAAAACAGTTTCGGGTTCACGGTGGCCCGGTTCAGCAGGTCCACTTCGAAAGCCTGTCTTGTTCTAAAAATAAGGCCCTTGACCCGATTTCTCTGCATTTTATACGCATTTAGAAATGCAGGAGTTCCATCCGTAAGCGATTTTTTCCGAAATCTCCGCTTTTTGTTAACTTCGATTTTTAAGGCCTGCGAAAGCCATCACGGTCTGTTCGTTAACCTTTTTCTCAAAATTGGACAGTGTTTTTCCATGAGCCTGTGCAGTATGTCCCGGAACGTTTCCCAGTCCTCGGTTACGTTTCCAAAGAATAAAGGTTCCCACTGAGTGCGCATGAGTTCGGCCCTCATTCCACCGAAATCGCCTTGCCATATATTCCTTCTGATTGTTGTGGGTCTTGATCAGGATATCCAACCATGTGGCAATCTTTTCAAGTTCCTCTAGCAGGTAAGCATCAGCTACGGGGTCTCTTCTCGGTGGGCGGTAGACTGTTAGGACATCTAGACTTGATGTACCTGGCACTTTTACGGATAGCCATATCGCCTCGGAAGTAGACGCAAGTTTATAAGTTTTGTCTAAAACTGTAATTTCGCTTTTCACGTATGTGAGTACGCAACCTCCTTGACCCTCTTTCCTGTCTTTTCTAAAATGTTGGTAGCCAGCCATATTTACCTCTCGGTCGTCCACGTGTTGGGACAACCAAGTTTCTTTTACGGAAATTATATCTGGAGATAGATCGCAGACATTAATCTTAAGCTCGTCGAGCTTCGATAATATACTCTGTGCATTGGTGTACATGAATGTTTGTTTTCGGTTTGCTCGGAAAGTGCTAACAGTCGGGCGCGAGCCCCTGTTTACTGGGCCAACTGCGTGGTAATCCGGAACGGGCCTCTCCAGGGGGAGAATAATGGACGATGGATCACTTGGTTGTTGTAAATAACCAAGTTTGTTTCCTCCTCGCTGAGCCGCCGTCTTAGTTCGATGACAAGTTGATGGCGTTTGTTCCGCTCCGCAGGTGAGAAGTCCAGTTGAAAAAAACTCCAGGATTTGAGTTTTTTAACTTAAAGCGCCTCAACAGAATGAGACTGGCTTCCTGGCTACTGGTCAAGATAACTTTTAGAGGCCTAGGACATGTTGATTCAGATTGGCTTTCGGGCATTTTTCCAAGGTGGAAGGCTTTTTCCAGTTCAATCGACGTATTTGGTTCCAGCATATTGTTCAGAAGTTCACAAAAGTGGTTCATGTCTTCAGAATATCGGTCTACTGGAGTCGCAGCTGTTCATTCAGGTAGTCCCTGTATTATGAAGCTTTTTTTTCTGTCCGTGGCATTTTTGTAACTACGACGCTGTCTTTCTCTATCTGGTGGGAAGGTTTCACGTTGCGCACTGGTGATGATGGAGGGGATGCTGATTGGCTATGCTTTGGCTTTGATCCGGTTTTTTTTGATTCGGCGAATTCCACGGGTTCGACGATTTTGAATCGCAGGTGGTATTTTCGGTTGGGGAATCGATTCCACTGCTTGTGCTTGGTGTGAGAATCTCAGTACTTCCTGTGGAGGACAAGGCAATGGTCAAAGCCCCGTGTTCGAGCTTTTTTGAGGAATCTTTCGAAGTCGGTTTTCCATTGGCTTTTTCCTTCTTGGTGTCAGTTTTGCGGTTTGGACGGCTTTTTTTGTTTAAGGCGGACTATTTTTGTCCTGCGCCGTTGGTACTTGTTGTTTGGTAGCCGAAGCAGCTGTCAAAGTTGTTGTTGGGATACCCTTTGATCGGGTAGCAAGGGTTTTGCTTCTGGTAAGTCGTTCAGTGGACTCCTGAGAGGCATCTACTGCTTAAGAGGTGCCTTTTAGCGCAGATTTTATTTGTCTTATCTCATCGTCAAGCTGGTTTAGCTTCATGGACAGTTTATGACAGCCTCCACAAATGGCAGTGTTGTCAATAGCTTGCATATTAATTTGAGAGAGCGCTCGCCGCCGTGCTGAGGTGGTCGAGTGGTTAGCGAGCGTCGCCATCGCGTTGGTGGTCGCGGGTTCAATTCCTGCTTGCGGCATGACTTTTTGAATTTTTTTGTGGTGACTTAAGAAGAACAAGTGGCTAGGTGTAGGTTTACACTATCAGCGCTTTTACACAAACAGTATATAAATAATATACTCCACCTTTTTTGCAAATTAATGAAATCCCCCGAACGTTCTTAACTACTTCTGCTAGTGGAAGTTGTTACAAGTATTTGCTATAACGAGTTACTCGATATAAATTGCACAACCAATTAGACAGAATATGGATAATGAACGACTCAGCCTGTTTTGTAGATACTCCTCAGAAAGCCTGACGAGCAGTTAGAGCCTGGATTGGACTGGTAGGTTGTGTAGGCCAAGCCAAAATTTCCGGCAGGTTGCTTTTTTTGGAGAACTGTCCTAGTCGAACAAAAGTCCTCAGAAACCCTGGAGAGAGAATGGATTGGACTGGTGGGTTATGTAGGCCAAGATTTCCCTAATAGCAATGAAATACGATTCGAGGCTCGAACGGTCGTACGTTAATCGCATCTGGAATTTGATTGGTTGCTAGTGAACCTCGATGACGCGTCGCTAAGGGCGCAAGAGAATGCGCGCAGTGTTATTGGCAAATCGATCGGGCACTGAGCTGTCAATCCCGCGCGCGCCGTGCCATGCCACTTCCTGCGCTGTCGTGCTGCGACGCGGTCGCTTAACTGCCTGCACCCCTGTTCTGTCTATACTGACCGTTTTTTTGCTTTTTTGCAGAATGTTTAGAGCAGTATCTACGAAAACACTTAGGAGACGTGCCCCGAAAGGTTTTCTGGAGGATTTACGTCAAATTGCCGAGAATATGAGGGAAATGTATCCGTCCGACTCATCTCAATCGTCGTGGCATCTGACCTCTTCCTCTAGTTCGTCATATGATGACTTAGAGATTTCCTCTGTTGATGAGGATGCAAGTTTGACATCAGATATATCTGACATTGCACCAAACAACTCTTCAAGCACACCTACAATTGAAGAGGAACCTACGTTTCAAGAGGCTATGAGTTCTTGGGCAATACGCTCGCGTATGCCATTGATTCAACAGAGCAGTCTTCTGAAGATTATAAGACGACTGACCTCTGACCTTCCCGCAGACGCACGAACGCTGTTGGCTTGGAAAAGTGATGTTTCAACGATGATGACAATGGGCAGTGGTGAGTACGATCATTTAGTACTTGTGAAACAGTTAACTGAGCAGTTTTGAGGCGTCTAATAGGCAATATTGTTGTAACTTATTAAGCTATTGATGGGCTCCCTATACATAAGAAAACTAAGCGTGGGTTTTGGCCTATCCTAGGTAGAATTATGGAGCCCATTTTTTGTGAACTATTTTTGCATTCATCATCCCTTTTTTTCCTATTGGGTTGTAGCTCATTATGTCTAAAGATGGACTTCATATTGGGCCCTATAGATTCCAACGTCTTCGTTTCAAACATCCCGTTCCTCTCGTTGTTATAGGTATGCAGAACAATTACCACAGTTACCATTTTTTAGGACAATTCATCTGGTAGCGGCGGTTTTAGCATAACTATGCCTATTTTCCAGTCTCCTTCACATGCGGGTAAGCCATTACCTTCCAAAGATAATCTTCCTAGACGGAATTCGGCGCAAACGAAAGAGGCGACGTGGTAATAAAACAAGAAGACCCAGCCGATCAGCCATCAAAGCAAGTCTTCGATGGATAACGCAAAGCCAAATGCAAGAAATAAGGCTTTTGCAGGCTTAGAAAGTGGAGGTGGTGGCCACACGGCATCGCCCTTGACGAAGTAGATGCCCTGACCAAAGCCGTCGCAGAGAGGGCATATAGACAGCAATTGGTAGGTTTTCTGGACATTAATTACCGTCTTACACATTTGGCCTCCCTTGGCGGCGAGAGCGTCAGCAATTTTGCTGATCGCGTTTTCACATCGCTCTTCGCCGATGAGGTGACCTACCGGCTAACTTTCTACGATCGCCACTAGGACAAATAGGCCTTTTTTCTCTCCCCTTTATACGGAATTCTTTTGGGTAAGAAATTTCTCATTATTAACTAATTCATGTACACCGCAGACATGTTCAATCTTTGGAATATTCCGTAAAAGGCGGACAAACTGCAGCTAGAACGAGCTTTCAAAAGTGCCTTTAAAAAGGCATATGACCGACTGCAGAAAAGGCAGCCCTGGAGTACTGTGCTGACAGTAAGTAGATTTTAATTATCAACGTTGTATACAAACATTTACTACATAAAAACATGCGCATTGTTTACTCACCATCACTAATTTTTATATTCTTTTCATGACAGGGTGGATGCCTCATGAAACGGCTGAGGGATTGCCGGGTCCATCAGCACCGGACTAATGATTAGGAGAAATTTATAAGATTTATTTTTGTACACTTACGCTTTGCATCTTTTTAAACAAAATATATTTTAATTGCTCACTCAGTCTTCCGCGAGTCAACTTATCATTAATAACTATTCGATTAGAATGTAATGGGGATCGTTTTTTAACCATTAAGCTAGTATGGGCGTCAACCAAAGGAGTAAGGGGTTCCGCAGTGCGGTTGAAAAACGAGATACGAATTTTCGGATCCGATTCGCGTCCGAATTCGTAGTCATGGTCGGATCCGATTCGCGTCCGAAAATTCGTACCCTCGGATCCGATTCGCGTCCGATTCGCGTCCAAATTGTTATTAGGGTTCCGACAGTGCTCGATTTGGAGAACTCTCCTAGTCAAACTGTGAGGGTATCGAAGGCACTGGGCGGAAGATTCAATTAATTGATTCAATAATTTGAACCAATTAATTTCTGTGGACTGATTGTTTCAGTGCAAGACTCGATTAAATTCGGTCTTCTTGTTGCTCGAAAATTCAAACCGCGCCGCAAACATTCAGTTCAGTTGTTAGGAAACCACTTACATTTCTTCCTTTGGACTATCGCCAATTTACCGCGGCAGAAGAGAGCTGTTGGCTCCAAGTAGTTCTAAAAGATAACTACTCTTAACTCGTTGGTAGTGTCTATCGCCCACCCAATGCCAGCGAGGATTACGATCTTTCTCTCGCAGGCATTTCACGCCGCAGCTGACTTAAATCTGAAGTACTGCTTGATTGCAGGTGACTTCAATCTTCCTGAAGTTCATTGGTTTCCAACTTCTGGTCCTGCAAAGTTCGAAGACCTACTTGAGGCCATAGGTTTAGGCATGTGGGACCAGGTAGTTGCTTTTCCCACCCGAGGATCAAACATACTTGATCTTATTTTTTGTAGAGATTGTCAGCGATTGTCAGTGTCACCTTTAGATCCACTTGGGAGTTCTGATCATGCTATAGTTCTTTCTACACTAGAATTAGAGGCTGCTGAAATGTTTTCCAAAAAATATAGCTGTTTCCGTGATAACAGATCAGCAAATATGAGGGAATTGCTAACACACCTAAATTCCAACGACTGGACTATTTTCTTTGTATGTTCGGATGTGAATGTTTGAACTGATACTTTTTACCAAGTTCTAGGTCCACTTATTTCTCGTTTTGTTCCCCGTAAGAAAATAATTAATGTCACGGATGAAGTCTACCTCCCTGCTTAGACTCTCTCGTCGTTTTCATCTACAAAACGACACTTCCATCCTGCCCTTGATCCAAAAAATCTTTGAAGAGGCTAAAAGGCTCTCTGACGAAAAACGACAAGCTGATGAGGTAACTTTGCCGAAAACTCTTCGTTAAATGTTGCGAAGCTCTTTTCGCGCACAGTAAAAGCGCAGAGAAAAACGCAGCACCCTGTACTTCGTGACGCCTTAGGAAACCCAATAGCTGATGCTAAGTTGACTGCCGATAGCTTCAATGCTTTCTTGTCTAGAACGTTTCGTGAACATACTGTCGCTCCCTCTCCTAACATCCGGGTTTGGACCGATAAAGTCCTCGAAACCATAACTTTTACCCTCTGGGACGTGACCATAGCCATTCGGTGTTTTCGTCAATCTTACAGTCCTGGACCAGATGGTGGCCCGGTCAGGGTTCTAAAGGTGTATGCAAACGATATATTTTCCGTCCCTCTTGTATAAGATATTAAATCTTGCTCTTGAAAGTGTAATTTTCCTTATTTTATGGAAGGAATCGCACAAACTACCTATTCACAAACATGGCCAACCTACGTGATTTGACGACTTTAGGCTAATTAATACACTACCAGCATTCTCGAAGATCTTCGAGACCTTGATCAAAGACAAGATGATGCGTCACCTAACAGAGAATAACCTACTTAATGCGGCTCAGCATGGGTTTCTCGACAAAATGTCTTGTGACACTTGCCAGCTCTCTTTCTTTTCTCATGTGCTACAATCAAGAGACAGCGGTTTTGCAATTTACACCGTTTACTTCGATTTCACGAAGATTTTGATCGTGTTGACCATGATCTCCTACTGCTGAAACTTGCCTCCTTCGGCATAGGTAACAAGCTTCTTAACTTAATATCCTCCTATTTGAATGCTCGCGCACAACGGGTTAAAATTTCTGATGTTATCTCCAACCCCACACATGTGAGGAGCGGACTTATGCAGGGCAGCGTGCTCGGCCCGCTTCTATTTTGCCTCTTTTTCAACGATATTCCTGATTGTTTACAGTATGGTAGGCCCTTTATGTACGCTGACGATTTAAAGGTTGCCTATCGATATAAACCGGTTGATCGCAACATCGTGCTTGAGCTCTTAAAAAAGGATCTTCAGGCCTTCGCTCAGTGGTGTCGCACATGGCGCCTCTCACTTTCTTGGCAAAAGTGCCCGGTTATGGTTATTGGCGACAACCATCAGCCCCACCTAAGCATAGACAGTCACGACCTAAATGTGCCCGGAGTTATAAAGGATCTGGGCATATCATATTCTAGGAGTCTTAATCTGTCAGCGCACTGCACCCTGATTGTCTCGAAAGCACGCCAAACTACTGGGTTTATTCTCAGAAATTTTAAAACCGTCAACATAAGGATCAGCCTCTATTAAATTTATGTCAGGCCTAGTCTGGAATACTGCTCGTTTCTATTAAGCCTTCTGCACGCTAGTGAACGAAAGAAGATAGAATCAGTCCAGCACTTCTTTACAAAAAGGGTTTTCTATTCAGAACACCGAAACATGTCATACCAACAACGCTGTGAGCTTACAAGCCTTTAACCACTTTGGCTTCGCTGATTACAGAAGGGACTATTGTTACTATTTAAACTTGTAAAAAGTCTTACATTTAACCCCCTTACATCTCTGAGGCACCTCGACCACTCTCGGCGCACCAATCATTGAGATGTATTTTTATTTCTTCCTTTGGCACGCACAGCTAGATACCGACAGTTTTTTTTCGGTAAACGCTATAGCAATCTGGAATAAGCTACCCAGAAGTTTCAAAATTCAGCAAAGCCATCCCTTGTTTACGCGAGCTGTCACTAATTTTCTACATTCAGGAAGCCATCCAAAACTTTTGGGTGCTGACTCTGTGGAAGCTCTCTTCGGTTCTGATGGCGTTCATGGACTCGAAATCCTGTGCCGGACTTCATGCTGAGGGCAATTTTGCGGATCCTAAGATGCTGAGGACTTAAGTTCATTGACGCATTTTCGTTAGATTTTGTTTCATACGCCTAAGTGATCAAGAACGAATCACCTCGACTTTTCATTATCTCATTCTAAAATGCTACTACCGTATTACCCTACTCTACCACTTGACCATTTTTTCCTAAGCAGTTTTTTTCTCCTACCTTCTATTAAAAAATGAAGGCTTATTGAACTCTGCCTCCATTTTTATGGTAGGAGTTTTTTTTCACTGCCTATTTTGTCTAGTTCACCATTAATTTTAAAACATCGCTAACTGTTGACATAGCAGGACAAGTTATGTATTTGTACATTTTATCTGCACACATTGCCATAACTTTATTTCGTTACTAATGTTTGCTTAGACAGTGCCTTGCTGGTGCTAACCAAATATGAATTCTTAATTCTAAATATATATATATATATATATATATATATATATATATATATATATATATATATATATATATATATATATATATATATATATATATATATACAGGGAGCCCTTACAGCCCCCCCTAACCGGCTCCAATCCAATTATGTGGCCATTCCTTACACCTTATATACAGGGCAGCCCTAACAGCCCCCCCTAACCGGCTCCAATCCAATTATGTGGCCATTCCTTACACCCCAGTTGGTTGTTTTGTCCTTGTCTGTCCTGTAGCACAAACTGGTCATCTGACCATTTCATTTCTCCTCTGTTCATTTCGTCTGACGACGGGTTGGTGTGACCAACTTGAAAATTCAGGAGTAAAACTCGATTTTTTCCGACGAACCTTCTTTCTTCATTATCATCTCGGAATGCATACTACCTCAGTTTTTCAACATATTTTTGGGCGTCAAACGCTTATTCTAACCAGACGTTGGGAGAAATTCGCACAGAGACAGGCGGCAACTTTCGAGCAGCTAACGTTTCTCCACCGCTGTCGGGATCATGGTATCCTACCTAAGTCTCTTCGCTTCAAGCCTACGCTGCCGAATGATACCGGAAAACTACTTGCTCGGAAGTATGGATTTCAGGTCCTGAGAGCCATTATATCAGATGTCCATCATCGTCTTGACAGATTCGAAGCAACAATATCCGATCTTAGAAGCCGGTGCTTTTCCTTACTACCTGAAGGTGTACTGGGTGAGGTGCAACAACGAATAAATACCACTACCATAGACGCCAGGCTAAAGAAACGGATCGAACTTCAGATGAAACTGCAATCCCTTCTCCGTCCTACCATCGAGAACAACATGTCTACGAGAGTCGTTAACCTCTCGAAAAGGAGTCTTACACCCGCTGAATTCAGCTTACTATCTAAAGGAACAAAATTCAGCCATACCGATGCCGCACCTACTAACTTCCTCGCGAGCCTCGAATCTCTCCTACTGACCTCTGCTGTCCCTGAAGACACGCGCGCAGACATACGCAGCTGCGCCACGGGCCTCCTTCGGCAAAGGAAACACCGCCAAGTGTTATCGATCGACGAAGAAAAAGGACTACGGTCTCTGAAGACTGATGACAGCATAGTTATTGTGCCGGCCGACAAAGGTGGCGCGACTTTCATTATGGAAAAGGTTGATTACATCAAAAAAGCTAATCGAATCTTTAACGATCAAGACGCCTACACATCAATCGCTGCAGACCCAACAAAAAAGCAGGCCGCAGCCCTGAAGAAGAAAGTGAATGAGCTCACCCGACTGAAGCTCATCAGTCCTGCTGATTCCAAATGTATGATTCTCAGTGATCCCCGTATCGCACATGCGTATGGCCTTCCAAAGGTGCACAAAGCCGAAGCACCACTGAGAATCATAGTACCACTCATTGGATCGCCCACGTACAACCTTGCCAAATGGTTATACAGGTATCTGAAGCATCTGACTGATGGATCGCAATATAGCGTCAAAAAAATTCCCAGGCCTTCCTTCCAGCAGATCCAAGGCGTCAATGTAAGTCCTGATGAATGCATGCTATCATTCGATGTAGTTGCCTTATTTTTCCTCAATACCGCATGACCTGGCAATTGAGAGTGTAGCTCGACGCCTACAAGACAATCCTGTCGATATGCCATTGCAACACGTTCTAGATATGCTTAAAATCTGTCTGAAGAACTATTGTCAATTCGATGGGAAATATTATCAACAGGTTAAGGGCACGCCAATGGGCTCGCCGATATCGGGTCTCCTCGCAGAACTCGTATTACAACAATTAGAGGAGGAGGTAATGCGAACTTTCAAGCCAAAATTGTGGCTCCGATATGTAGATGATACCTTTGTTATCATGAAAACCTGTGAGGTTGAGCAGCTGCATCAGAGTCTAAATAATATTTTCCCAGCTATCCAATTTACTCGCGAAGAGGCAACGAGAAATATCCTCCCGTTTCTAGACGTGAGTATTCGAAAACTGGAGAACGGTGAGTTGACAACAAGCGTGCACCGCAAAGGCTCAAATGCTGACATCATACTTAACTATGACAGCAACCATCCAGCTAACCACAAAAGGAGTTGCGTTCGAACGCTTTTTCATCGGGCTTTTCGCTACTGTAGCAGTGACGACCTTCTTAAGAAGGAACTTGCTTACTTGTATCGCTTATTCCGACTCAATGGATACCCGGTCAGCTTTGTAAAAAACTGCCTCAGACGCCAGAGACAACCACAAAGCGTCGAGTCTAATGGAGAAACAGTTTCGCGGAAATTTTACTGTCTACCCTACATGCAGGGAATTTCCGAAGCGATCGCCAGACAATTAAATCGGTTTGGTATCTTCATCGCTCACAAACCGGCGTCCTCCCTGCGCGCAGCACTATCGCGAGTCAAAGACCCCACAGTAAAAGAGCAGCAAACGAATGTAATTTACCGCATTCCATGTGAAAATTGCTCTAGCGCATACGTAGGCCACACGGGTCGACAACTTGGGACCCGCATAAACGAACATAAATTGGCCATCCGCCGACGCGATCCCTTGTCCCTCGTGTTTGCGCACGCCGTGGACTGTGACCACCACTTCAATTGGAACGCAACCGAAGTGGTCGCCATGGCTAACACCAAGCAGGCACGAGAATTCCTCGAAGCTTGGCACTCCAACACAAACAGCATCAACCGCCATATCGATCTGGACTCTCAATACGAAGGCTTGCGTGCTCGGCTCACTGACTTACGCCCACAACCCAACCAGGACCGCTAATCTTTTTCTGGGCCATGTTGAATCTCACTGTCTAGTTACCCCCTCCCTGACCTGGCAAACAACAGTTGAGACTATTAACACCTCCAACATCGGTGCACTTACCTCTGCCCCCATCCCGCATCGACGACCATTATGTTTTACCGCCTGCAGTCGCATTCAGTCACCATCCCCTTCGCCTCCGACACAGGGGAGCCCTAACAGCCCCCCCCCAACCGGCTCCAATCCAATTATGTGGCCATTCCTTACACCCCAGTTGGTTGTTTTGTCCTTGTGTCTGTCCTGTAGCACAAACTGGTCATCTGACCATTTCATTTCTCCTCTGTTCATTTCGTCTGACGACGGGTTGGTGTGACCAACTTGAAAATTCACGAGTAAAACTCGATTTTTTCCGACGAACCTTCTTTCTTCATTATCATCTCGGAATGCATACTACCTCAGTTTTTCAATATATATATTTGACCTTGCCTGTAAACTGGCAATAAATAAATAAAATAAAATAAAGCCGCAAATCTGAGCAGCTTTGGCCGTTATTCTATCGGTATGAGGTGAAAGATCTAATTTATTGGTGTAGCTTAAGCCCCAGTCCTTGATTGATGAACATTCAATCATAGGGCAACCATCAAACATAAGAGGTTGCGGCAGCCCTACAGGCCCAAAACACATAGAGCGACACTCAGTAGGTGAGAACTCCATTAGCCATGTGGAGCTCCAGGCCGAAAGAGCGTCTAAGTCTGAATGAATTTGTTCTAGGGACCATTCGGTCGTAGAGTTTGAGTAGGAATACACTTATTTGAAGTCATCAGCATAAATAAAAGATTGAGAATGTTTAACTATCGATAAAATATCATTTATTTACAGTTAGAACCACAAATGACCTTATACGGTACCTTGAAGGACACCACTAACAATCGGGGTAGCACTTGAATATAAGGACCCTACTAAATATTTTTGCTTTCGATCATTTAGGTATGATCTAATAAAGTCAGTAAGGGGACTACGAAATCTATAGCTTCTAGTTTAGCTAGAAGTCGTTTATGAGGCACTTTTTCGAATGACTTACTAAGATCAAAATAGATAACTACTACAAAAAGATGATCATTACGAAGAAAGGTTAGTAGATTTAGATAAGACATGTGGCAGGTTTCACAAGAGCGGTCCGGTAAGAGGCCGTGTTGGTAAAAGTTGATAATTTGTTTGCTTATGCAAAAATCCGTCATATGTTTTGCAATAAGTTTTTCGAAGAGTTTAGCAAGAGAGGGCGTTTTATGAACACAGTGATAGTTATGAATGTCCGAGCGGGAACCAGATTTAAAAACTGGTATTATAATAGAAGTATTCCAATAATCGGGAAAGAAAACTATTTTCGATAAATACTGAGAATAACTTGCTTAGTAAAGGTGGAAAATCCCTTTACTGTTTAATAAGTGAGTTTTGAATGTTATCAGTTCCAACCAAATGTTAGTTTTTAAGGTGAGCTATTTCTTTTTGAATAGGTGAAGGCGAGAAATTAATGATTCTAAGAAGTGACATTGAAAGCAGAGGAATTGTGGGAGTGGGGCTAGTTTCAGTGGTTTAGTTCTTTTGTCTCTTTGGGCAATTGGTTTCCTAATGGCGTTATCGTGAGCGGAGTAGCTGCCATTGTCCTTAATACTATTGACTGATTCACCAGAAACGTCGTATTCTCTTGCACTTCCTTCCCCTTGAAGACAGCTATATTGTGTTCGCCACTCTTCAATCTCGACTGTAATTCCAAGACAAGTTTTTGGTGTTTCAGCCTTTCCACTGGGAAGTAGTTCATTTGAAAAACAACAGTTTTATGTGGATGACGGATGTTGTCTTTCTGGATCAAATAACCTTGATGTCGTCTTTTCTCTCTTGCATAATGTTGAAAGGTCACGGTCATGGTGTTCCTATGTTATCTTCACCCATTCTGCTGATCTGGAATACGTTCAGAACTTTTACTTCCACGTCTGGCTGGAGCAGCTGATAAAGGAGTCCATGAAAAGAGGCGAGGTCCTCAACGATACGGTCTTCAGGTCCTACTGCAGTTGATTCGTGCAGACGCTGAATAACTAAACATTGTTGCCGATCGCGTTACACCTAGCTTTTGGCTTTCAGTCAAGTTCTACTTAAGAGCACAAGGGCGATTTACGGATCTCTCACTGGGATTTCAACACCTTCTTTTATAGTGTTTCCCTCTTCCACTCTTCCCTCTTTCCACTTTGGGGTCTATAAAACAGCTGCGAGGGCTAACAGAAGTTGACACAGAAATGAGGAATGCCCTTGGAAGAGGCACTTTTGCCGTTGTTCTGATCTTAATGTTACATATTGCGGCACGAACTGGACCGCAACCCATAACAAAAATGCTGCTGACACGGTAATATCTCGAAATTTTGGGTTTCTTAGCTTTGCATGTTTTGCATTTTTTTGCTTTCACTTCAGTAACCTATTTCTGGTCATCAATATTTTGCTTCATGCCCTTCCTAAATCGGCGACGTCATCTTCAATTTTTTTTTAGTTTGATCAATATCTGGGTACAGATTACACAAGACTCATCTTCGTACCCAACAATATTCTTGGCAATTGCGGTTTTCACATGAATTGCCGACCACAGGCTGCAGGCATTAGAAGGACGAGCACAAATCCTGAACCTGTATGTAATATCACCAGGCTTTCCTTCTAAAGAAGTGCTGCTGCATCGTTTGGTACTATCGTCAAAGTGCTCACAGTCCATAGCGTGTGATTTTTGGTAAGTATTTAAAACACAATGAGTGTACCTATTGTTTTACCGTTAATTAAATTCGCTTGATAAAACGTATGAAGGATATACAGAAACGACTCAGCTGTTTTAGGTCCCGAATGTTATGGATAACATCCGGTCTCGCACAACTTTGATGTCTTGTGTTGCTTGGAAGTTATTTGCACAGAAAGCAGTTCAGTAGTCCCTATAATTTGTTGAAAAACAAAAATTGCTTTATTTCCGATTTCTGAGAAATTTCCACACAATAAATTTCCACAGACGCAGAAAATAATTTGACGCGTGCTGGTCGAGTGGCAACGTAGGAAGTATATACTGCGACGTTTTTCGAGGGCCAAATAGTCCCTGTTAGAGCGTAAATAATTTATTTTCCGTTGGTTTTCGCAACTAGGGATTGTACAATTGCTATTACATTGCTTCCGAAGATGTCCAACCAGGACGATTCACGCATGGAATGTGTGTTGGCAGTGCGAGTACGTTGACAGGGCTTGGGCATTGGCGGTGTTGATCCGGGGCACTAGTAACTTGCGAGCCACCCTTTTGGCCTTAGCAGCGGTGATCCGGTTGGCCTCATAGATTGCTGCACTAGTCTTCACGGATCTTCTCCATACCGGTCTATTCTGGGCAAGGCTCTCCCAGGTCACCGGGTTAATTTTCAGTTGCTTCAGAGACTTCTTAAAAGTGTCCTTGAAGCGTCGTATTCGACATCGTGTCGGTGCGCACTCGGTGCGACATCTCCGTAGAAACTTCGTTTGGGTAGTCGCTCGTCGTACATTCTCACCAGGTGGCCGCTCCATTGCAGTTGCACTTGCCTCAGAATAGCGTGGATGCTGAAGATTCGGGTTCGCTCCAGGACTTCCGTGTCCCGGACCCTGTCTTGCAATCTCAGTGTCACTGTTCTGCGTAGGCAGATCAGATGGAAGTGATTCAGCTTCTTGGTTTGGGTCGAGTAGATGGTCCATGTCTCCGCTCCTTATACGAGTATAGTACGACAGCCCTGTTCATCTTAATTTGGATGTTCAGGTAAATACCCTTGCAATTCCACACGGAGGTCTGACGCCGGCCGAAAGGCTGGCTGGCTTTGGAAATCCGTTTATTAATTCCATTATCGATTCTCGTGTTGCGTGACAGCGTACTTCCCATAGACGCAAATGCTGCCACATTTTTGAGTTGAACACCTTGAACATTGATTTGGGAAACATTGTACTCCACGCTGGGTGGTCATTGGTGCATGACCACCGTTTCGGCTGCCTTGATTATTAGTCAAAAATGGTTCAGCTGGTGTCGAAGAGGTCCATGGTCCTTTGCATATCCTCTTCTGTCATGGTATTAAGGGCACATTCGTTTGCGAAGAGCAAGTTATGGACTGTAGTCGTAGACACCCACGTTGATTCCTGCATACGCCACTTGTTTAGAAGGTGCCCAACAGTTCTGTAGGTAATGCGGGTCCAAGGGCGCTCATCACGGTAGGGGTCCATCAGCATAGCAGACAACATGAGACTAAAGAGGGTTGGGTCAGTATGCAGGCCTGCTTTCTCCGTTGGTTATTGCAAAGGCTTCTGATACCGTCATGTTTTCAGTGACGTATGCCATCATCTCACTAGCTGATACGGGGTTGGGAACAGCATCAAATATTAAAACAAACTGTAGCAGTTTCGACGATATGGCGGTGAACCGCAAGGCCAAGTGGCAAACGGCTATTAAAAGGTTTTTGTACACAAAAAAATTAATGTTCAACTATACGGTTAGTTGATTGGTTATTTTTCCTGAGCAGATTTTTCAAATATTTCTTTCGAAAGTTTTTATGCTGGCAATGATGACAAGTAAACCAGTGGCAAAAACGTCCTGGCAATTAATTAATAGGCACAAGTTCATATCTTTCTTTGAAATAGAAGACACAGTCAAGATTTTTAGTAAAGTGTACCTTGCGTAATAAACAAAGTTAATAAACGGGCAATAATTTCAAACAAAAAAAAATATACGTAAAATTCCAACTAGAGTAGGGTGTTGTGTAGACAAGGTTCAAAACTGCTGAGAACTAACGTGTGCAAAAAAACTAACGCTAAGCGGAGAATTTTGTGTCTAAACTACAAACAAAAATCGGACGGTAAAAAAAGATAGACGATTGTTAGAATGCAGACTCACGAAAGCGTGGCATTCTTAGATAGCAAGTAAAGTTTAGGATTTAGAATTAAGAATTTAGAATTAATATTTGGTTAGCACCGGCAAGGCACTGTCTAAGCAAGCATTAGTAACGAAATAAAGTTATGACAATGTGTGCAGATAAAATGTGCAAATACATAACTTGTCCTGCTATGTCAACAGTTAGCGATGTTTTAAAATTAATGGTGAACTAGAAAAAATTAGCAGTGAAAAATAAAACTCCTACTTTTAAAATAGAGGCAGAGTTCAATAGGCCTTCATTCTTGAAAAGAAGGTAGGAGAAAAAAACTGCTTAGGAAAAAATGGTCAGTTGGTAGAGTAGTGTACTACTGCAGAAGCATTTCAGAATTAAATAATGAAACGTAGAGATGATTAGTTCTTGATCACTTAGACGTCTGAAACAAAATCTCACGAAAATGCGTCAATGAACTTAAGTACTCAGCATCTCTTGATCCAGAATTGAATTCTGATGATGGTTAGTATCCAAAGAAACGATAGCATTTTAGACTGTTGACCACTGAATGTGTACGTCCGAATGACATCATCGTTTGGATGACTGGTGATATAAGGAGACATCATAGTTCATGGGCCCCTCGAGGTAACGAAAATATAGTTTCAAGAGGATCACTTAAATTTCCGATGGTCCTTTCTCCGAGTCATGGGGAAAGCTACTGGGAAAAGATGAGGAAAATAAAAGGTTGATAGAATCATTGTTAAGATAAATGTGCAGTCTTCGCTTGAATGCAGATAGACGAGTTAACGACCTTATTTCAATTGGCAAGTTATTCCAAAGAAAACTATACCTAGAAGCAAAGAAGAGAGAGCGTTTACACGTGGAGGATGCTGGGGGAGGTATAATTAGTGTAGACTTTCTTAGGTTGTAAGGGAGACTAACGGGGGTAATGACAGAAAGCTTTGGGAGATTTCAACTATTATTTAGTCGGAAAAGGAGACAAAAGCCTGCATCGAGTCTCCTGACTCAAAGAAATTTTAGCTTCGTTAGCTGGCATCTTGTTGAGTAGGAAGTTGTTGAAAGAGTCGGAAATAGGAGTTTTTTGTGAAATGTCTTTGGACATTTTCAATTTTTGAACGGCTAGATTCGTTCATCAAACCGAAGAAAGGATAGCAAAATTCAAGAACGGGAAGTACAAACATACGATAAAGTCTTAATTTAATTTCAGGAAGGTATAAATTATAAGACATAAAGCCGCAAATCTGAGCAGCTTTGGCCGTTATTCTATCGGCATGAGGCGAAATATCTAATTTATTGGTGTAGCTTAAACCCATGTCCTTGATGGATGAACATTCAATCATAGGGCAACCTTCATAAAATAAGAGGTTGCGGCAGCTTTACAGGCCCAAAACTCATGAAGCGACACTTAGAAGGTGAGAACTCCATTAGCCATGTGGAGCTCCAGGCCGAAAAGAGCATCTAAGTCTGAATGAATTGGTTCTAGGCATCGTTCGGTCGTAGAGTTAGGGAAGGAATACACGCATTTGATGTCATCAGCATAAATAAAAGATTGAGAATGTTTAACTATCGATGAAATATCATTTATATACAGTAAGAACAACAAAGGACCTAATACGGTACCTTGAAGGACACCACTAACAATCGGGGTAGCACTTGAATATAAGGACCCTACTAAATATTTTTCTTTCTATCATTAAGGTTTGATCTAATAAATAATAAAAGTAATAATAAATAATAAATTGTATGTTTAAGGCCCAGAGAGCCCCGTCATTTCAAACTTAGTATCGCGGTATAAATAAATACAAAGTGGATAATTGCTGCACTATGTGAGCTTCCATAGTAACAGCAGAAATGAACAATATGGTAGGCATATCAGATTCAGAACGATTTGCCATTTTTAAAACAATAGTCAACAATCTTTAACATAAACGGTGAACTAAGAAAGAAGCAGTAAATAAACTCCTACGATTAAAGCAAAGGCGGAGTTCAGCGAGCCACCAATTTTAAAACAAAACAGGAGAAAATAACTGATTCACTTAAAAATTAATAGCTAGATGCAATGGGATAGTGCTGTGATGTTGTTGACAACGTATGAGGGTTCGGAACGCTCCTTGTCGTGTGAGAGATAATATAGCAGTCAGAGCTACTGTTTGTAACCACCAGTGGAGGTGAGAGAGGACGAACTCATCGTGGACACCAGGGTCAAAACGAAGAGGGGACAGTAGAGGTCATGAGATCATCATCGAGATGTGACCTTGCCGACTGCATAGTCCATCAATCAAAGAGGCAAAACCATTAGAACCCGCCTTGATCCTCAACTGAACCTGGAGATTATTGTCGGGGTTGCAAAAGTGGAGGAAGTTACCAAGGTTGTCAAGACTTGGCGATGCTTGTTTAAAAGGAGAGGGGAAAAAGTGAATGCAAAGATTGACTCTGCAGAGGATGATGGACATATAATAAGAGACCAATATAAGATTGACTCTGCAGAGGAGGATGGACATATATTAAGAGACCAATATAATATCAAGGGAGCTGCCTCAAATACCAGGAGGACCCTTTTCGAAATTCAAAAGTTGCGAGTTAGGGAAGGAAACAGACAATTAGGACTTTATATCTTCCGAAGTTAAACGTTTGCGTCATTTGGTTTTGAAAATAGCTAATATGGATGACAACCTAATTTCAAGTGTAAGATTATTCCATATGAAAGCATATTTGGAGGCAAAAACTGAGAACGGTTAGTTGTGGAGCTAAGGGGTGGTGAAATGATCATGGAGGAATTACGAGTGGCATAGGGTCGATCTACCGGAGTGAGAGCCTTAATTCGTGGGAGATTTGGGCTAGAGTTAACGCGAAACAGGAAGCAGAGACCGGCTTTGAGTCTTCTAACCCACAGAAATTTAATGTCTGCTAACTGGCATCCATCCGTATAAGAGATACTGGATCCAGGAAGAGAAAATAGTCTTCGAGTAAAAACCCTCTGAACTTTTCAATCTTACTGCGGTCAGAGGCGTTCATCAGCCCAAAGATGGGACAGCAGTATTCTAGAATAGGAAGAACAAACATACGGTACAGGTCTAACTTTATTTCCGGAAGGAAGAAATTATATGATATAAAACCACATATCTGTGCAGCCTTTGCAGAAATTCGATCTGCATGAGGCGATAATGCTAGCTTATTCGTGTAACTTAGACCTTAGTCTTTTATGGTTGATCGTTCTTAAAGTGTACTCTTTTGAAATACGAGGGGTCCAGGAAGTTTAACGGGGCCAAAACACATAAAACTACTCTTGGATGAAGAAAACTCCATCTGCCAAGTACAGCTCCAACGTGAGAGCATAAATAGATCAGTGTTGATTTTATCCACGCAACTATTGGCAGTGTCTTTTGAAAAGGAATAAATGCACTTAAGATCGTCAGTGTAAACGAAGTTTTGTGAATTTGTGAGTAAATTTGAAATTTCGATTATGTACAGAATGAACAGAAGGGGACCTAGAACCGTGCCTTGAAAAACGCCACTTGTGATCGGCTGAGTCGTTGAATAGCTATTACCTACTTAGACCATCTGGCTTCGGTTAGACAAGTAGGAACCAATGAAGACAAGGAGAGGAGGCCGGATGCCGAGGGCTTCCAGTTTCACCAGAAGACGTCTGTGCGGTACCTTGTCAAAGGCTTTGCTCAGGTCAAAGTAGATCACAACCACTGACTGCTGCTCATTACGAAGGGAAGTGACGAGGTTAAGAAAAGCTAAGTGACACACTTCGCATGATCTCCCAGGTAGAAAAACCATATTGCGAGTCGCTTAAGAGCTTATTTTCTAAGCAAAAGTCGAGAATTTGATTAAAAATAATTTTTCAAGAAGTTTTGCTAGAGCCGGGGTTTTGTGAACGCCTCGATAATTATTTACGTCCGAACGAGATCCCGACTTGAAGACAGGAAGAATAATAGATGTCTTCCATGAGTCAGGAAAGAATCCGTTTAAAAGATAAACTGAGAATACATGGCTAAGCAATCGGGGAAAGCTCGGCACTCTCTTAATAACTGAGTTTGGAATACAGTCAGTCCCCGAAGAGTGCGAGTTTTTCAGACGCATTATTTGCTTACGAATTAGTTCTATGGAGAAATCAATGGTACTGATAACATTAAATGAGGATGCCTGAAACGTCGGAACCGGTTCAGATTCCATCGTAAGATGATTTGCAAAGAATGCACTAAACAATTCTGCCTTCTCAGAGTCTTCGAGAACGAATTTCTTAGTTTCATTAAGTAATGGAGGTATTTCATAACCTCGTTTAGAGCAGGATCGACGGCGGAACAGTTGAGCAACAGATTTTGCAGAGTTTGGCTCGCTGAGTGCGCATGATTCCCTCTGTCTGTCCCGTGCAAGCCGAATCTTAGAGGCTTATTCAAAAATCTCTGCAATCCTTAGATGTTCAGATAACGAACTAGTATATTGATCTTTTAATTGCTTCCTCAATTTCTTTAGTCTTGGCAAAAGAAAGTGGGGGACGGTGGATTCCGAAGTGTAGGGCTTGACAATTTTGATTGGCACAAATTCCAGGATGTTATTTGAAACGACTGACATTAAGTCAGAAAGACTTGCTGCATCGTTCATGGAGGAGAGATGCTGCCAATCCAATGAGTCCAAAAAGTTTTTAATTAAGCTCATATCTGCGAGGTCAAAATTATGATAGGTACGAACGGCGCTAGCCTTTTTCGATGAGACAATTGGTAAGCAACAGTGAATTAATGTATGGTCACTTTGGAAGAGGCCCTGCTTAAAATCAACGAAGAGGGGAGCAATGTCATTTGTGAAAATCAGATCTAAAATATGCTTGTCTCTCGTTGAAGAACGGACAAGCTGTGACCAATTAGAGAAATTAATGGTATCTAGGAAAGGCTGAAATCTGGGTGGACAAAAGTTTGAAATCCAGTCAATTTCTGGAAAATTAAAATCCCCAGCGATTATTTTAATTTTAAAATTGGACTCCGAAACCAATTTAAAAATTTCACAAAGTTTCACATCATCATCGGATGATGAATTAGGCGGGTAGTAAATACATCCGAGAATAGCCTTTTGCCAGGGCGACAGGATAATGGATGCGAAGCAGTAATTACCAGAGAATGACGTGACGTCTAGATCAAACGGGAAGTGCTTAAATGAAGCTTTAATATAGAGAAGACAACCACCACCACGCTTACTAGTGCGGTCTTGACGGTAGAGATCGTACTGGTCTATGACAAGCAAAGCGTCTGAAATTAAGGGATGGGTCCAAGATTCAGTTACACATAAAACATCAGGCATTAACTCGAAAGCAATGGCTCTAAGTTGGGCCATCTTATTTATAACAGATCTAGCATTGAGTAATATGACATCTAGAGTAGTTCGAGTATCCAAACTAGGGTTATCCTTATTAATTTAAAAAAATTTGGAGGTGGGTAATTAAGTTGGAAGTTATTGTGGCTTGGAGGGTAATTGCCAACTGCGCCATAACGATTGGTATATAGAACGTCATTAACAAAAGGCTGAGAGGGATATCTGAAAGGTGTAGGAATAAACTTTCCGGTATCGAACCACCATAGGGGTTACGACTGGAATATGCCTGTTGGTAGTTAAAACGGAATGACGGGAAGTTAGATGGAATATAGATGGCAAGCAGCTATAAGAATTAAATGCTGGAAAATCAGGTCTTGTATATCGGTTTACATGGTTAGGGTTATTTGCCTGTTGGAGAGGCTTGCTTAGTTTTGGAGAGGGCGGTATGCGATCACTGAGACCTGCGCTATCTTGCTTTTGGGTCTGGGTTAGATTTACGTCCTTCGGAAAACCTGCCTTAGGTGATATAATTGAGGGTATAAGATGACCCGTGGGGTTATGGGACGAGCTAGCTTGTGGAGGGTTAAATAAGTTAAATTTAGATGATTGCGGATTTTGTATTTGAAGGTTATTTATGCGATTTGGCTCGGGAAATTTCCCGGAGAGGCCTGGAGAATTGCGTTTAAGAGGGGAAACTGGCAGTCTATGTGCTTTAGACGGGTTAGACGGTATAAATGCTTTAGACGGGGTCGCAAACATTACAGGCGGGCTGAAAGCACCCGAAATTGCAGTATTCGGCCGCGAGGGAGACGAAGTAGAAGGTTGAGTGGAGGGGCTGACCGAACTAGACATCTGAGAAGATGAATTAGCAGTTGCATTGACGTTAGTGGAAATACGACCAGACTTATGAATATTAGGTTGAGAAATTGATGATAAGAAGGACCCATTTCTTCGCTCCATTGGTGTAAGATCTCGACAAAGGAAACATTTTGTCATTTCCAAATAGCGAGAAGTGCGACCTCGTTGAGCAAAGATTGAGTCAACCTCAACTGTTGACAACAATTTAACTAGTATAGGAGGATTCTTGCTACGCGAAGAGAGGCGTTTTGCTTCCACTATTTTGTAGTTGAAACCACCCGAGTACAAAAAGTCCATAGCAACGTCAACTGGGCGTTTGTGTATGGGAGCATTTTTTAGGAGAAAATTGTGATTGCGTTTCTGTCTATCAAAAGCCTCGCTGGCGACCAAGTGAACAAGCGAATTGAGACGCCTGCAATCCTGAGAGGGAACATCAGATATGTTACCATCGAACAGATTGCCGAGTATAGACAAAATGGATCCAAACTTCATAATGAAGTCGTTGCAGTTCTGTAAAGCGGACAGATCTAGCTGTTTAGCTTTAACTATGGGTTGTACATTTGAGTCAATGTTGAAACTGCTAGGTGTATTCAAGCAACGTTTTGGTCCCGAGGCATGTAGTTTACGACGAATTGAGCTTGTTGGTTTCATCTTTCGTCGAAAATAAGAGTAAGATCTACGCAGGATACGCAGGTTATAATAAATTTATGAAATTTCAACTTAATTCTATCTTAGCGCTTTATAATTCTACGTTTTCTACGAGGATTTATAGGGATAGCAAGTTGTAGTTGTCTAAAAACTAGAAATTCAAAACTTTATCAGCAATTTAGCCAATAAAGATAGCAGGAAACAAATAAATCCGTTAAAAGTTGAGAACGAGAAATGAGGCTATGTCAGGTGAATAATGTGACACTGTATAGTTCAACCTATTGTTAAAAACAAAGACCGCAGGTAATTATATACGATTAAGGGCTAGAAATGCAAAACTTTTATCTGCAATTCAAGCCAATAACGACAGTATAAACTTAAAAAAACGTTCAAATTTTAGATTTCACTTAGCTTTTGAAAATCGACCTGCGCGCCTTGACCTTGATCTTTAGTAAGGGGACTACGAAATCTATGGCTTCTAGTTTAGCTAGAAGTTGTTTATGAGGCACCTTATCGAATGCCTCAATAAGATCAAAATAGATAACTACTACAGATAGATGATCATTACGAAGAGAGGTTAGTAGATTAAGATTAGACATGTGGCAGGTTTCACAAGAGCGGTCCGGTAAGAAGCCGTGTTGCGAAAAGTTGATAATTTGATTGCTTATGCAAAAATCCGTGATTTTTTTGCAATACGTTTTTCGAAGAGTTTAGCAAGAGAGGGTGTTTTACGAACACCGCGATAGTTATGAAGGTCCGAGCGGGAACCTGATTTAAAAACTGGTATTATAATAGAAGTTTTCCGATAGTCGGGGAAGAAACCATTTTCGAGAAATACTGCGAATAACTTTTTTAGTAAAGGTGGAAAATCCCTTAACTGTTTAATAAGTGAGTTTTGAATGTTATCAGTTCCAACCGAATGTGAATTTTTTAGGTGAGCTATTTCTATTTTAATACGTGAAGGCGAGAAATTAATGGTTGTTAGAAGTCAATTTGAATTTTAAAGCAGAGGAATTGAGGGGGTGGGGCTAGTTTCAGTGGTAAAGTGGTTAACAAAAACGAATTTAACAATTCTGCTTTGCCCAAATCGTCTGTAACGAATTTTTCGTTACAGTCGAGTAAGGGTGGAGTTAAATTTTGACGCTTGGCCGAAGACCGAACATGAAAGACTTGAGCAACATATTTGGATGAATTGGCATCACTTAGTGCCCAAGACTCCCTACGCTTATCTCGCGCGAGCCTTATTCTCGATGCTGATTCAAATATTTGTGCAATCCTTAAATGAACTGACAAAGAGCTTTTAGATGAATCTTTTAAGTTGCTTTCGTAATTTTTAAGTCTGTTTTGGAGAAAATGCGGAACAGTAGAAGAAGCTGAATGTGAATTAAAAATCTTAAATGGGATAAAAGCCTGGATTTTTTCTGTGAGGCTCTGCAATAGCTCACGGAAAAAGTTTGGATCGGTAAGCACCGGCAAGGCACTGTCTAAGCAAACATTAGTAACAAAATAAAGTTATGGCAATGTGTGCAGATAAAATGTACAAATACATAACTTGTCCTGCTATGTCAACAGTTAGCGATGTTTTAAAATTAATGGTGAACTAGCAAAAAAGGGCAATGAAAAAAAACTCCTAACATAAAAATGGAGGCAAAGTTCAATAAGCCTTCATTTTTTAATAGAAGGTAGGAGAAAAAACTGCTTAGGAAAAAATGGTCAGGTGGAAGAGTAGGGTAATAAGGTAGTAGCATTTCCGAATGAGATAATGAAACGTCGAGGTGATTCGTTCTTGATCACTTAGGCTTATGAAACAAAATCTAACGAAAATGCGTCAATGAACTTAAGTCTTCAGCAACTTAGGATCCAGAATTGAATTCTGATGATGGTTAGTATCAAAGAAACGGTAGCAATTTAGACTGTGGACCACTGAATGTGTACGTCCGAATGACGTCATCGTTTGGATGACTGGTGATATAAGGAGACATCATAGTTCACGGGCGACCCGAGGTAGCGAAAATATAGTTTCAAGAGGGTCACTTAAATTCCCGATGGTCCTTTCTCCGAGTCATGGGGAAAGCTACTGGGAAAAGATGAGGAAAATAAAAGATTAATAGAATCATTGTTAAGATAAATGTGCAGTCTTCGCTTGAATGCAGATAGACGAGTTAACGACCTTATTTCAATTGGCAAGTTATTCCAAAGAAAACTATACCTAGAAGCAAAGAAGAGAGAGCGTTTACACGTGGAGGATGCTGGGGGAGGTATTATTAGTGCAGAATTTCTTAGGTTATAAGGAAGACTAACGGGAGTAATGACAGAAAGCTTGGGGAGATTTGAACTATTATTTAATAATAGTTGTATTTAATACCGGTTTACAGGCATTGTCAGGTGAAATATTCAGTGGGTAGAGGCTGGCAGTGAAAAAAAAACTCCTGAATATATATCATTATATGTGTTTTTCCTATTTTCATGTTATTCAGGAGAAAAAACTGCCGCCTGTAAGGATGATAGCAATTCAGATCAGGGAAGGGCTAACACAATTGCAGTCTGTATGCAGTCTCTCTCTCTTTGCTAGGAACCGGGATTCTGCCTCAGTCAAGAAAGCATCCGTGTACGGTCGCTCACTGTCTGCCGAAGAAGTCGGAAAAGGAGACAAAAGCCTGCTTCAAGTCTCCTGACCCAAACAAATTTTAGCTTCATTAGCTGGTATCTTGTTGAGTAGGAAGTTGTTGAAAGAGTCGGAAATAGGAGTTTTTTTGTGAAATGTCTTTGGACATTTTCAATTTTTGAACGGCTAGATTCGTTCATTAAACCGAAGAAATGACAGCAAAATTCAAGAATGGGAAGTACAAACATACGATAAAGTCTTAATTTAATTTCAGGAAGGTATAAATTATAAGAAATAAAGCCGCAAATCTGAGCAGCTTTGGCCGTAATTCTATTGGCATGAGGCGAAAGATCTTATTTCTTGGTGAAGCTTAAGCCCAAGTCCTTGATAGAGGAACATTCAATCATAGGGCAACCTTCATAAATAAGAGGTTGCGGCAGCCTTACAGACCCAAAACTCATGTAGCGACACTTAGTAGGTGAGAACTCCATTAGCCATGTGGAGCTCCAGGCCGAAAGAGCGTCTAAGTCTGAATGAATTTGTTCTAGGCACCGTTCGGTCGTGAAGTTAGAGAAGGAATACACGCATTTGATGTCATCAGCATAAATAAAAGATTGAGAATGTTTAACTATCGATGAAATATCATTTATATACAGTAAGAACAACAAAGGACCTAATACGGTATCTTGAAGGACACCACTAACAATCGGGGTAGCACTTGAGTATGAGGACCCTACTAAAATTGTTTGCTTTCGATCATTTAGGTATGATCTAATAAAGTCAGTAAGTGGACTATGAAATCCTATAGCTTCTAGTTTAGCTAGAAGTCGTTTATGAGGCACTTTTTCGAATGCCTTACTAAGATCAAAATAGATAACTACCACGGAGAGATGATCATTACGAAGAGAGGTTATTAGATTTAGAAAAGACATGTGGCAGGTTTCACAAGAGCGGTCCGGTAAGAAGCCGTGTTGGGAAAAGTTGATAATTTGATTGCTTATGCAAAAATCCGTGATTTGTTTTGCAATAAGTTTTTCGAAAGGTTTAGCAAGAGAGGGCGTTTTATGAACACCGCGATAGTTATGAATGTCCAAGCGGGAACCAGTTTAAAACTGGTATTATAATAGAAGTTTTCCAGTAATCGGGGAAGAAACCATTTTCGAGAAATACTGAGAATAACTTGCTAAGTAAAGGTGGAAAATCCCTTAACTGTTTAATAAGTGAGTTTGGAATGTTATCAGTTCCAACCGAATGGGAATTTTTTAGGTGAGCTATTTCCTTTTGAATACATGAAGGCGATAAATTAATGGTTGTTAGAATCGAATTTGAAAGCAGAGGAATTGTTGGAGTGGGGCTAGTTTCAGTGGTAAAGTGGTTGGAAAAAAACGAATTTAACATCTTTGCTTTGCCCAAATCTTCTGTAATAAATTTTTTTGTTACAGTCGAGTAAGGGCGGAGTTACATTCAGACGCTTAGCCGATGACCGAACATGGAAGATTTGAGCAACAGATTTGGATGAATTGGCATCACTTAGTGCCCGAGACTCCCTCTGCTTATCTCTCGCGAGCCTAATTTTCGATGCTTATTCAAATATTTGTGCAATCTTTAAATAAACTGACAAAGAGCTTTTAGATGAATCTTTAAGTTGCTTTCTTAATTTTTTAAGTCTGTTCTGGAGAAAATGCAGAACAGTAGAAGAAGCTGTATTTGAATTAAAAATCTGATACGGGATAAAAGCCTGGATTTCTTGTGAGGCTCTGCAAAAGCTAACAAAAAAGTTTGGATTGTTGATTGAGAAAATGCAAGCCAATCTAGAGTGCTTACGAAATTATTTATTATTTCATGGTTTGTGTTAGCAAAGTAGAGGTTATTGTATTTAACCTCAGGCTTCGTAAGAAGGGGGACTGGAAAACAACAGTGAATTATTGCGTGATTCTTTGTGAATAGATCATGATGGAAATTCATAAAGAGAGGGTGGACATCATTTGTAAAAATTAAATCTAAAATGTTTTCATTTCTAATAAATGATCTGACCAGTTGGGACATGTTTGAAAAGTTAATAGTATCGACTAATTTCTGATGTTTAGGTGGAGAGGAATTTGCCCGCCAGTCAATGTCTGGCAGATTAAAATCACTTACGATTATTTTCATCAAATGGAGTGTCTGCAACTTTTTCAAATAGTTCTCAGAGCTCGCTTTCATTGTCAGAATAACACGGAGGATTTTACACACAGCCAATTACCGCTTTTTAATTGTGCAGGAGGATGACTGAAGCAAAGCATACATTTCCAGAAAAGGACGAAATGCTCAGCTGAAAATGGAAATGTACAAAGGATGACTTAATATAAAGGAGGCAACTACCGCCATGTTTTTCAGCGCGGTCTTGTCGGTACAAATTAAAATTATCTATAGCAAGCGTCGAGTCAGAAATAAGAGAGTAAGCCCAGGATTCAGTGATGTACAGCACATCTGGATCAAGCTCAAAGGCTACTGTTCTAAGCTCAGTCATCTTATTTACAACTGATCTCGCATTGAGTGAAACTAAGCTTAGCATATTCCTGAGGTGCAGGTACGCTCATCAGTATTTATAAAAAAGGATAATTTGGTGGTGCTGGAAAAAAGAAAAGAAAGGTGGAAACAAAATTGCTCTGGTCTACAATTTGTCAAAATGTTACTGTTTAGAGAACTGAAATTATTGTACAACGATATATTTGGATGAAAACCTTGGAAGGGAAGGCTATATTGTGGCGTTTGAAAAGAATAGGTGGAATGGGTGGTGATGGTGCGGATGAATTGGATGAAACAACGGGTGGTGTGATGCATTCAAGGTAGGCTGGCTTGAGTCTGCATCTTGAAGCTGCAGAGAACTAGATGTACGCAGGTCAGCAATGGACTCGGCTTCTAGTTGGAGGTCTGCAAGATTCGCCAAGTCAAATTTGGATGACAGGGTGTTGATGTGCGGTCTGGGTATTGCATCAGCAACAACATTGTTACTGTCGCGGACGTAGCGGATATCAGCAGTAAACTATGAAATAAAGTCAAAGTGACGCACCTCTCTGGGCTAGTACCTATCTGGTTTGGCATTGAGGGCATAAGTAAGAGGTTTGTAGTCGTATATATGTATATTTTTGAAGGGTTACAGGCATTGCCCTTGATGACCCTATTAATGTTAGGTTATCATTGCATGTGTACAGTCAATATAAAATGTTGTACATTTTAAAATGTTTGAGTCAAAGCATATCATAACTTCAAATGCGTTTTCACAGCCATAAGCGAAACATTGTGGAAGAAAAGTAGAGCCCGAAAGATTTTTAAAAGGCTGGTTTTAAGAAATCAGGCTGTGACAGTCGTCTTTTGTCAAATACAATGCAATCAAGCCTTCTTTTAAAATCAATAATGCTTTCAGAGGTAACCATCTCACTTGGTAACGAGTTCCAAGGTCGAACCACTCGTTGGTATGAACCTCGTAGTCGGTATGAACCTGAAAATCTCTTCCCTCTAAAAGGTGGCGAAAATGAAGAATAGCCAGGTATATAGCCGGGAGCTCGCGAGAGAAAGTACTGTAGCGAGTCTGTGTCGGTTTTTGTCTCTGTGAAAGAAAGCCAAAAGCTGCAACTGGTTATTCACCCGTTGATGAAATACTGCGCCGACAGTACTGTTGGAAGCTTCAGTTGTCAAAATCAACTGCGTAGAATCATTTGAGTACAGTATGGTCGCGTCAGTGAGGGCTTTCTTGGCTGCCTAGAAAGCTATGTTAGCTACCGGTGAAAGTTCGATTGCCTTGGCTTTCGACTTATAATTTCTACCTTCCTGAAATTAAATTAAGATTTTATCATATGTTTGTTCTTCCCATTCTCAAATTTTGCTGTCCTTTTTTCGGTCTAATGAACGAATCTAGCCCTTTAAAAATTGAAAATGTCCAAAGAAATTTCACAAAAAACTCTTGTATCGGACTCTTTCAAATACTGCCTACTCAACCAGATGCCAGCCGACGAAGGTACAATTTCTTTGGGCAGGACGTTGGAAGCAGGCTTTTGTCTCCTTTTTAGACTAAATAATAGCTCAAATCTCCCCAAGCTTTCTGTCATTACCCCGTTAGCCTTCCTTATAACCTAAGAAATTCAGCACTTATTATATCTTCTCCTGCATCCTCCACGTGTAAACGCTCTCTTTTCTTTGCTTCGAGGTATAGCTTTCTTTGGAATAACTTGCCTATTGAAATTAGATTGTTGATAAGTCTATCTTCATTCAAGCAAAGACTGTACATTTATCTTAACACTGATTCCATTGAACTTTTATTTTCCTCATCTTTTCCGAGCAGCTTTCTCTGTGACTCAGAGAAAGGACCATCGGGAATTTAAGTGGCCTTCTTGAAACTATTTTGTCTACATTGATTTCCACATGAACGATGATAACTCCTTATATCACCAGCCATTCAACAGATGAAGTCATCTGGACGTACACAGTTTAAAATGCTGCCATTTCGTTGGCTATTTACCATCATCAGAATTCAATTCGAGATCCAAAGATGCTGAGGCCTTAGGTTCACTGACGCCTTTTTGCTAGATTCGGTTTCATTCCCCATAGTGCTCAAGAACGAACCATATCAACGTTTCAATATCTCATTCTGAAATTTTACTGCAGTATTAGCCTACTCGACCACCTTACCTTATTTTCGAAAGCAGTTTTTTTACTCCAATCCTCTATTAGAAAACGGAGGCCTATTAAACGCTGTCTTCATTTTTAAGGTAGGAGTTTTTTCACTGCCTATTTTCTAGTTCACTATTAATTTCAAAACATCGCTAACTTTTGACCTAACAGGACACGTTCTGCCTACATTATTAAATATTTTTTCATTTTACCTGCACACTGTCTTAAGTTTATTTCGTTACTAATTTTTTTTAGACAATGCATTGCTGGCGCTAACCAAATATAAATTCTAAATTCTAAAACATTTGTCAAGGGATTCAGTCTTGCCGTACAGTTGGAAATGAAAAAACGGTAATAATTGATAAGTCCAATGAAACGTCGCAGTTTTGAAAGGCTCTTGGGAGCCGGAATAGTCAAACGTTTTGCACCGTCTCCAAAAGTGGTGTGATTCCATACTGGTTGACGTGATGACCGAGGAAATAAAGAGAAGGAACGCCAAAAAGGCATATGTCAGCGTTTAATTGCAAGCCATGTTGCTGGAAACGATCTAAAACTTGGTGCAAGTGCGATGCTTGTTCCACTGGCGAAGAGCTTGCGACGAGTATGTCGTCGATATAGGCAAACGTAAACGAAAGTCTTCGCAAGACCTCATCAATAAACCGCTGGAAGGATTGGGCCACATTATGCAAACCGAAAGGCATGAGCAGAAATACGAACAAGACGAAAGGCATTGTGATGGCGATCTTGGGGATGTTTTCCTCAGCGACCGGTATCTGTTGGTTTGCTCTCACGAGATCTATCTTGGAGAAAATCGTCTTTCCAGCCATCATGGGAGAAATATTGTGAATATGAGGAATGGGATACCGATCGGGGACGGTTGCTCTGTTCAAGGCACGATAATCACCACATGGCCTCAAAACATCGGCCGATTTCTTAGGGACCATGTGCAGTGGAGAGGCTCATGGGCTGGAAGAAGGGCAAATAATCGACAAATTTAGCATGTGTTCGAACTCATTTTTAGCTATCCGTAGCTATTCTGGATGAAGCCTGCATAGATAGGCGTTAACGGGTTGCACTGTGGTAGCGGTTTAATGTTTACCTGTGTGCTGAACTTGTTAACTAAACTGACAAGGTTTAGCGAGGGACGGGTATTCCTTCAAAATGTCAGCAAATGCCGAATTCGCAATAGTCAAGTGAATGCCAACTGAAAGTTCAGAGGTGAAGGTACCGACGGTGAAAAGTTTAGTTGCGGTATCAATGAGTTTATGATGCTTCAAATCAACTGCAAGGACCAAATGCGACAGAAAATCAGCTCCAAAAATGCGTGACTGGACATCGGCTTGAATAAGGACCATTGGAAACGTCGCCGCAAAGCAAGGTCAGGAGTCAGGGACTTTTGTCTGTATGTGCTGATTGCGGTGTTGTTAGCGGCCTGTAATTAGAATTGCAAAGGCCTGACGTGGTAACGCCTAGGAGGCGGGATTACACTAACCTCATCACCAGTATTGACAAGGAAACGGAGACCGCTCGACTTATCGGTGATATAGAAGAGGCAACTTTGTCACGACTGGCCAGCAGCAGTCGTCGCCATTATTGGCTGGCGTTGCCGTTTAACTGTTGTGGCATCTGTGGAAATGCGCACGGTGGAAAACACTTGCGTGGTTTCACACCGTAGGTACGATGGTACCAGCTTAGGGTCTGTGGCTGCCGTTGCCGCGATTGGGACCGTCGACGTCAATATGTTTGACGTCTGGTTGACTGAATATTTTTAATGGCAGAATACATGGTGCTGACTTTCGTGCATAAGATGCCTACTGTATCCTTTAAGTCTTCATATTCACGTCTGCGCACGGTATTTGGCGTTTGCGAAAGGTCTGATGATGGTGCGGCCCATGGACAGGCGCAACAGCAGGATGGTAACTCAACATAGGGAGTATCAAGTTCTGGCTTTAGAGTGCCTTCATGAGCAGAAGTGCCAACATTATCAAATCTTGAAGTGGATACTGATGTCTGTTGATACCTAGAACATGCGGCACTGCAAGGGTAGCATTCAATGATTCGGTCTGCATGAATGGCTAGTTTTTCTAATGAGGTGGTCATGTCAAACATAGCCATTACCTGCTGCATGGGCATGGGAAGCTTATCAAGCCAGATCCCTCGGGAAATTGCATCATCTGTATGACAACCAGCAATCAAAGCAGCATGTGTTGCATTAGTTGGGAAGGCATTTGGTCACTGAGTTTGCCCTGCATGAAAAGCTCACGCAGCATTCGGTTGGCCGACTTGGCCACATGATGAATTACAGCGTCCTTCGACCGCGTGTAAGGCTCTTCAGCAGCAATCGGATCAGGAGATCCTCAAGATCAACGGCAACATCGAAAGGAAGTGATTGCACTTCATATGATTAACTTGTGTGTTCAATGCTGATACGGCGTGTCGAGAAAACAGCCTCTATCTGCCTAAACCATAAGCGAGGGTTGCTCGCCGTAAATGGGAGTAATTTGAAAGATAGGGTATTAACGTCAAGAGAACCTGTGTTAGTCTCAGTGTCCGTTATAGAAAGTTATATGGTGCATTATGATATAGAAACGCGGTCACCAATTTTGTAGTGTAGACAAGGGTCAAAACTGCTAAGAACAAAGGTATAAAAAAAACCAACGCTAAGCGGGGAAGTGTGTGTCTAAATTACAAACGACAAATGATGGTAAAAATGACCGAGAATTTTAAGAATGCAGACTCACGTTAGCGTAGCCTTCTTAGATATCAAGTGTTGTTGAGGATTGTAATGAGCTCTGCCTTAGATCCAGAAAGCTATGCACCAAGGACGATGAGCAGAGTCAGGAGTTCAATTGACATGACGTCTGGTCGAATGCAATCAAGGAATGAAGACCAATCAATGCAACTGACTGCAAATGATTAAGACGAATCAGTACACTTAAAAGAAAGTGCTGGTGACACGCAGCAGCGAAAACAGGAGACGTCTCACATGCGGGTTGAAGTTAAGCTGTGTGTATTGTTTAGCACATTAAAACAAGCGTACATAAAGGTTCAGGTGAACAATAAAGAAACAAACATGTAAATTATACAAAAAACTACAGGACTTTACATTCTATGGCTGCTCTTATGATAACTACTATGTCACCGGTGTCATCAATGCCATGTCGCGGGATAGAGCAGGCCAGCTCATGAACACGTACAAAACGCCTTCTTGCCTAAATAGTAGCGTTAATTTCGCTATTTTAAAGAGATTTTATATGTTTTTCTGTCTGTATTATTCATTTTTCTTCCATTTCGTTTTCTTCTGTTGTAATGTTACTTTCGTGTTTATTAGCTCTATCTTTGTGGTAGATTGGTCGTGTGGTTTTGGATTCAGTTTGTCGGCTGCCTGAGATTGGGTTATTTAGTCGATCACCATTTCTTCGAAAATTCTTGAAATGAACGTTCTTCATTCCCTAGTTTGCGTGCATGTCCCTTCCGTTTTGCAGTCAGTGCCAATCCCTAAGACGTTTAGAGGTTGTTTCTCTTTGTCATGTAAGCTAGTTTGTGATTATTTTTTATCGCTCAGTCAAAGAACTCATCGAACTTTCTGCCTTTACCGCTTTTTCAGCGGCCATTGCATACTCTGTCTGCTACACGGCAAGATCCCTCTGCTCGAAAAATTTGGGCCATATAAATCGCTGTTATAAAAAGGAGCAGGCGAAATGTGTCGATATCGTTGATATCGAGTCGATTGACCAAAAGAAGGTTTTTTGCCGTTGTTGGTTATCATCAAAGGTAAATTATTGGCCTTGCTTACGTTATTTATAGTTTCCGTACTGTGACGGGTCTCATAACAAACACAACGAAGAAACGGGTGATAATGTCGGCCCATTAATTATCGAACCAAAGAAAACCCTTTAGTTTCTATGCGTTTAGGAACATGTAAAATGAGCATTAACTATGATATATTGTTTCTGCGGGCTGTTGTAGAATTGATTTTTTTAATGAACTGCTAGCGTGGTCCATATCGTGCTATCAATCGATTTTTTCTGCTGTCTCTTGTTCCCCGGAAATTATTCCTACTAACTGTTCCCACCGCAGTCGAAACTCTCCATTGTGTCTGCCATAGTTTTTTACTCCGTTGAAGCAAATATACTTTTATGTGAACTTACTTGCCTCTGGGTCGCGCTGGTATGGATTTAACAGTTGAGCGACAAATATTCGGTGATAACTTCAACCCCGGAACGCCATATATTTCTACCACCAGAAACTGTTATTAATTAGCCCTTTGAATTCGGAAGGCCCTTGTCGGCCGCGCTCAGCATATGCCATTTTGTGGGTTTTGATTGTATTTAATGGTCCCCTTTATTTCATTTATCGGATAGCCTGTTTTTACTACTTTCAGCAACAGCTGAAGCTGCCGTCAGTATGGAAGTGGAGTGCACTTTCCAAACCATTAATGCAATAATATTTCACTGTCTTTCCAGCTCCGCATATTGCCGGTCGTGTTGAGCATTTTCCACGTAGTCAGTCCGTTAAAACCGAAAGTGTATGATAATATGTGGATTGTTCCATGGTCCGGATCCTCGAGGATCATGTCATTGTTAACAAAGGGGTTACTTTATGCAATCGTCCCACGTGGGACTTTTGCCGCAGCTACAGTCAACTGTGGGCTATAATATTCAGTTATCCTAGGTCTTCGGGAAAATTGTAAGGAAATTCTCTACCCTCATCTTGGGTTGCTGAACATTGCCTTAATTTTTCCCTCGTTTCAACAGTTGTCAATATTTAGTCAAAGAACGACCGGGCTTACGTAGACGCATTCCTCAGCACATCTTTGCTATCCTTGCGGCATGCCTTTGGTTTCCCTAAAACCCATTGCTCTGCCCTCAGCTGCAGCCTACATTGGCTATGGATCTCCAACAGCGTCAATATTAAACTACTGAATCTCGATAACAAACTGCACGTTTGACTCTTAATCTTCGGTAAAGAGCGTTGGTCAAATTGTAAAACGCTATTATACAATCGAGATAGAAAACTGTCGCCTTCATTAGAACATTTAATATTTTGAGGATTCCGCAGGTAAAGTTACTTCAAATGATAACATTTGGACCACATCGGTGACTATGGTTGTCAGGCCAAGTCTAAATGTTACGTGGTATTGGTTGATCGTTTTTTTAGGGAATAATAAATTGATAATATAGTTCTTCTATACGATCGTATTCGTGATTCACGCGTAATGAGGTTTTGGGGCTCCTTGGACAGTGTGCCATTAAACTTTCCATAGAATCCTGTAGAAGATGATGCCAAATAGTGTTCATAGGACCAGCTATGGATTCGGCGCCGGCTTATGAATCAAGATTTTGTTTGCAGTTTGTCAAAATTTTTCCTTGGATTATGTAACTTAACTTTGTATCGAGGTTCATCGCCATGAATTTCTTGGGCCCGGAACGTTGTTCGTAAAGAAGGGGCCACCAGGTTTGTGAAGGTTCCGATTTGTGTTGTACCGACTCGGGCTTGTTATTCCGTATCGTCTGGATCAATCATGTAGATAAGTAATTGTTGTAAACAAAAGCGTTGTTTGTGTGTTCGGCAGCAGTTTTTCCTCAGTTGTCCCCCAGCATTGAGCCCCGATTAATCTGCAGAGAAATGTAACCTAGGGCTATTTATTGTTATATTGAATGTTATACGCGTTCGAGCATCCCCCTCCTGAAAATGGCACTAATTTGCAAAATATCACTCCATTTTCTGGTCGCCAGCGCAAACATGGTCTCTTGTACTTACTTTTACTTGTTACGGCTGCGATCATGCCTGATCTAGCCGGCCTCGATCCGTGGCAGCAGAGCTGGACAGTTCAATCCATTCTCTTCGCCAACGACGGACGCCGAATACCGAAGGTCCAAGAACAACTTCCATGTCCTGACAAACTGTGTCGAGCCAGGTTTTGAGCCGACCCCTTCTTCGACGTCTCCAATTGGGTAGTGAAGTCGGTTCAAGGGCAGTAATACTGAGCTCGTAAGGTGGGCGACGAAGAAAGTGTCCGAACCACCTCAGTCGTCGTTCTTGGATGGCTTCCAATATCCTTGCTATATTTTCGCAGCGATTGTGGACTGTCATTTGAGACGAAGTCCGTGTACTTCACTCGGAGAATGGTCCTCAGGCCGTGGTGATCAAATGCCTCCAGTTTTCGCTCATCTTCTGTGCGTGTAGCCCAGCATGCACAACCATAAAAAAAGGACAGACCAGACAGACGTACGGTATATGCGAATCTTTGTGTCGATAGAAATGTCGCGTCGGGTCCACAGGCACTTTCTAAGGCTTGAGAAAATCCGACGAGTAGTATCGATTTGGGAGACAATTTTATCTTTACTCTGTCCATTCGGTAGCAACCTTCCTCAAGGTATTTGAAACTGTCTACCTCTTCAAGTTGACAGCCATTAATCTCGAACGGTGCTTTTTCCTGGGCAGGGATGCAGCTTGAAGAAACTTTGGTCTTCTACGCGTTTTTTGACAAGCCGACCGATTTAGCGACTTCATTCGTCCGCGACGCCATAGACTGTAGATAACCAAGGTTTGAGGCTAGTAAGGCGATATCATCTGCGTAGTTGAGGTCAGCCAGCCGGCGTCCGGGTGCAAGCTCAACACCGTTCTCCTCGTGCATGGCCTTCCCAAGAATCCAGTCGATAGCGTAGTTGAACAGAATGGGCGACAAATACAACCTTGTCGAACGCCAGACTGGATATCGAATGCTTGTGAAAGATTGTTATGGACCAAAACTCGTGCAGTGGTTGAGCTGTAATAGGTCTTGATCGTGGCGATGATTTCCGATGGTAGGCCATCTAGTGCCGTTATCCGTCATAAGGATTCACGATGGATGGAATCGAACGCGGCGGCGAAGTCGACAAAGCATACGGCTGTCGGTTGCTGTTAACTATGGCCTTGATACGCACAGCCTGAGAAGGACAATAGCGAAGTTTTAGCAGCAACGCGATAGTTTTCGCATCTTGTTTTGTCTCCCTTCTGGTGGACAAGCACAAGGATGCCTGATCCCTAGTCATCAGGAACAACCTCGTATTTCTACGCTGGTACAATCACTTCATGGAGCCAGGGTGCCAGTGTGTCGACACAAGACTTGTAGATTTTAGAGGTTATACCGTCCTCTCCAGGTGCCTTGTTGTTGCGCAACCTTCTTATGGCATCAGTGACTTCTTCAGAGGGAGGGTCGCATGAAACTGCATAAGCAGGAGAGGGAGGAGTCTCCGTTGCACGTGGTAAGGGGGTCCTGGGCTCGGTATCGAAATCGAGAAGGTTCTCGAAGTGCTCACGCCAGCGTTCGAACTTGGCCGGGTTTTCAGCAATAAAACTGCCATTCACGTCACGAACAGAGTCGTTCAATGTAGAGCGCCTACCTCTAACTTGGTGGATAATTTGATACAGTTTTCTAGTGTCACCTATGTTTGAGGCCTGCTCCATCTAGGTCACTATTTCAGCCGAATATTTCTTCCGGTCTTCCCTAGCTGATTTTGTTGTCATCTTTCGGTGTTGGTGGAAGAAAGCATCGTTGCGGGACCTGGCTCGAGCCATCTGGGCAGACAACTGTAGGGTTCTTCCGTTGATCCAATCACTGCGGTGTCGCTGAGTAAACCCAAGGATTTTCTCAGCCGCCCCATAGACTAGTGTCTTCAGTGACTACCACTCACTACTGCCTTCTCTGTCTATTCGTGTAGTAAAACAAGACCGGATTTCTCTGTTCAGGGCCTTGGCAGTGCCGGGTTGCCGGATTTTGGCGACATCAAGGCGTCTAGCACGTGAAATTTTGGGTGCGGATGATAGGTGCGCTTTCAGGCGTGTACGGACGAGAACATGGTCCGACCCATAGGCCTTACCAGTCTCAGCACCGCACATCGATCTGCTCTCATTAACCCATCTGCGGAACCGTGAACTGACTAGGATGTAGTCGAGCTGACTGGTCGTTTGAATATTAGGTCAGCAGGTGTTTGTTGCGGTGCTGGAAGCCCGTTTTCGTGACAGTCGGTTCTGGCTAGCAAAGTCTAGCTGTCTCTCACCATTTTTACATCGAGAACCAAGCCCAAAACGGCCACGTCCAGTCCGGCCATTCCAGTCCCCAGCAACAATTAACCGATCGCGGCGCGGGAGTCTTTCAACTAACGCTTGCAGTTGCGAGTAAAACGTTTCTTGGTCGTGCTGTTCGGCAGCGGAATTTGGTGCGTACACGGAGACGATAGAGATGTTTTTGAAGTGACCGTTCAGTCGCACATAGGCCATCCGTTCGTGGACTGGTTCCCAAGCAAGCAGTGCACGGTTTGCTTGTTGTGAGAGGGCAATCGCCACACCATGTCTACCAGAAAAATCACGAGGACCACTGTGGTACAGGGTGAAGTGTGAGTTGGCTCCCGGGATCTTTATTTCCAGAGAGCCTGAGTCAGGTATTCGAACTTCTGACAGGCAGCACACATACACGTTGTACTGATAAAGGCTGTGCGCCGTCAGACTTTGGGTACAAGAGTCCAGGAACGTTCGCAAATTCCAGCATCAAATTACAAGGTTCCGATTGAATAGTCCAGCTCGCATACTATTCGCCCGCACCACTGGACTAGGGTTGTGGAGCGCGTCGGTTCCCGCGGACGCCGTAGCATGGATGGTAGTACTATCTTCGAACATATTTTCATGGGTTTTCTTGGGGATTGTGAGTACGGGCGGGTCCCCAACAGCCGCTGGGATTGTTTTTTTTCGAGGTTGTGTCCTCTAACGCTTTGGCTTAAGAGCCTACCCACAAGGCAGCAGGGCGATTAAACTTATTTAATGGCGGTTCACACTCGCCATGTCACAGTGCCGTCATCGGGCTTTGCGGCTTTTTTTAAGGCTTTTGGTGTGTCAGACCTCAGCCCGTCGCACCCTGGTAGCACTGTCGCTGCTGGTCCGTGACTGCTTATTTGCCAGACCCGAGAGTCTGCTTATTTCGCAGCTAACCTTCACTGAAGGCCGCTCCACTATCCGCCACCTGTGGACGCGCCGGGTAGCCAGTAGCTAGGCTAATGGGTAACCCATCTTCCCGGAGTAACCCATCGTCCTGAGGTCTCACCTCTTAGCCTCTCCCTTTGATAGTCGATTTTTATGCCTGCCAACAACAGCAGGGTGCCGCGAATGAGGCACGCAAGAGCCCATGTAGCAGGAGGATAAGTCGTACTAGTAGTGAAAGTGGTGGTGCGAGTAGTACTTATAGTATTAGTAGTCTTGGTACTTGTCGGAACCGGCTCCGAATGGTACAACAGCACACCCTTTGCACTTTGCATTATGTACCGAAGGAGTCGATGGAGACGTTTGTTTTGGATTCCATAGCAGATGCTTATGGTGGCAGTCAGTGACGCTCTCTATCGTCAGATGGGGTGTTGCACTTTTCTGGATCTGAAAAGACTTGCTCAGAAGATAATCTAAACGCAGAGGGACGGCCTTTCAGTTTAAAGGAATTTATCTAGTGAGTTTTGGGGTGTCAGAGTCCAAAAACAGCGTAATTTATTCCTACGGTCGTCTTAGTGATCTTAAATTGTTTAGCTATCAAAAAATAAACTGGACCTTCCGAACCACATTAATTTGGAACTACAACGGGTTTTTTCGGATGTGTACGGTCGCCTTCATGTGCCGGCTAACATTGTCTTTGAAGTGCACTCACCGGGGCTCAATCTAGGAGCCCGAAGATCGTTAGCATACGGTGGAGGCAAATCGTGCGGTCAGGTGTCCTTTTAAATCATCAGACAGATGAGGAAGCTTGGTGGGCACATATTACTTAAAACTAGTAGTTGCATTAGGGACTAGAGTTAAGCGAACTCCGGCTACTGATGACACCAGACAACCACGCCTTTTGCCGCCAAGATAAGTTCCCTAGCGACACTGAAGTTTAATGCATCAGCACAGGTGATGACAGGCGGAGAGTATGCCGATGGGCCTGTTTATGGGGTTGGTCTCAGAAACCCAGGCTTCCTGCAACCCTTCCCCTATCTTGCTGCCTGTATGTGCCATTACTGAGTGACCTTGAAGTGGGCTTCCTGGTCCTCTTTTCCCCTCTTCCAGGGTATAGGTAGCGGGTCTCCTTTCCAGTCTGTCCGTATATGTTCACGTATCCATGAAATGAGTCCTCCATCTGTCCGGTTTATATATTGGCAAGGATGGTATTAGTATGAAGTTGATGAACCACACTAGATTGCTCATTTGCCTCCATCTTCGTCTGTACCGTTCTGTTACGCACACTAGCAGTCTGAAGATGGGCAATATCCACGGTGATGTATTCTGTCGTCTGTGATAGATATTTTTATGGATGGTAGTTGAGTCAAATTTGTTGATGATACTCTCGTTTGTCCTTCGTGGATGCAGCGGTTAATGAAGTTGTCTGGATAGACCCTCCTTGAAAACTGGTCCAGTAGATGCCCGACATCTTATATTTGTCGCTCCGGACTGCTGCGATGCGTTTTACCCTTAGTAAGCGCATCCTACCAGGACTGGGTTTATACAACATCAGGTGGTTGCTATGATAGTTACGGGACTAAGACATGCAAGGTATTCTAGGAGCTTCTATATGCGATCCCCATCGCTGGAGGAAGCCCAGTCCCGTTTTGAAGGAGAAGGGAAAGTCACCAGTAGAGGTCGTGTGTTCTGTGCAGACACTCAGATAGGATCAGAGTCCCGACATGCGATAAACTGTGGACCTGCGGGTGCGTCTGTCCGCCGGGGCAATGTGGACCTGCGTGAGAAAACGTCGCTTGATCCGTTCATGGGGTGATGATAGTGGGCGCCCGTGATTGGCTGTCCCAGAGACGGTATGCGTGCATTATCCGGCAGCTCGAGAATGGTGATCGCATGCCCTGTAGCGCGTCGTGGGCGCCAGAGATGGAGGGTGTATAAGTGCTCAGCGCGCTCCACCGACTAAGAAAGGTGCTTGTCGTAGGAAATGGACTGACGTAGTGCACAGCGATCCGCTCTAACTTTGGCTGGTGCCTGGAAGAGCACGCGACAGAGACATGTAAGGGCCCTGTTAAGGATTCCGCTATCAATAACCGGCTTAAACGTTCGTGCAAGTTTTGTCGCAAAAGATGGTGGATCTCAACAACTGGCAATGCTTTTGCACAGGTAAGCTGTACTGATCTGATGGCTGAGAGGCCTCAAAAAGGAGGTTGTCATCGGAGTGGCTGTCACACCATCAGTCTGCAGCAACCTGTTTAGGTCTTACACCACTCACAGACCTCATAAAGTATGTGCGCAATTGGATGGCAGACACTTTAATATAGTTTTAGTTATGGCAGTGTTTATAAAAAGCCAGCCAGTACAAACCATTTTGGCAAATTCGAACTAAAATACAACCTTTCAAGGGAATACAAGACCTTTGACGCTCTCGACAAGGTCAGTATGGGCACCTGGATCCGTGGCATCCTCCGTGCCCTGGGCCACATTGACCAGCCGTCAACCCAGCGCAGACCCTCTGACATTACAGTCACCACCATCTCTACCCCACCGGTTTAACATCTACGACAGCTCCCAGGTAGGCTGTTGAACTGATGTGCTGGGCTCCCGATGAGGACCAGAATTGATTGATAGTCTTGGGGTGGAGCTGCTCCTTGATAGCCACTGACTCTGGCGTGCACTCCTTATTCGCTGAAGGCCAATGCGTAGCATCTATTTTTGCATAGTGATCTTCTTGGGAAGTCGAACGTATTCGAGTCGATTTGCCAGGTATTAGGACAATAAGCTCGTCTTTGTTTTTATTGTTAAACCTCCTCCCTCCCGCCTCTCTCGAGTTACTGACAGCCCTGTTTTTGAATAAAAATAGGTAGGTGTTTATAATACAGACTCCATAGGGCTACTTCGGACTAACATACAGCTCTTCGAGGGAATACAAAACATTGACAACCCACACCCAATCTCAAGGCTTAAGAAGCTTTGCACCCACCTTACCTTACGTTCATTTAAGATTTATTCGTCCCGGCACTTAAGAGAGAATTTCGAGAGTTGTGATCAATCTGGCATGGGGCAGACGAACGAGGGCGTGCTTGCTAAGCCAGCTCACCTCATCGTTAATATTTTTATTTCGTGTCAAGCGAAAATACGCGTTTCAGAAAACAGCTTAGAAGAAGTAAACACGATGAGTCGTGGGCTACTTTAGCCATGCTTCACTCAACCCCAGTCTCTTAACAAGTACACTGACCTCCCCACGGCATATTCTGCGGTGAGACTCAACCTGATCAAGTAATGCGTCATTTGAGGAGCTCACAGGCGAACACTGTTCCCTTCGCCAGTGTCGATGAGCCAGTTGGTCGATCCATAATCACGCCAACATGGACGATGACATTTTGGCGATTAACTAATCAAATAAAGTAATTATCATACCAAGGGGGCAACCATCGCCGATGAATGGGGTTGATGTTAAGGCAGGGATGCCTCGTATGGCCGCTTAAACAGGCCACGTGAATAGGAACCGCTTCGCCACTTAAAACAGGTGGTAAATTTCAGGAAGGGTAGATATAAGCGTGTTTTAACGCTAACATGAAACTAAACTGCCTCTACCCGAAACCTAAACCCTATAATTAACACGATAATACCCTTAGCCTAATCTTGGCCCTAACCCCGATTCTGACCTTAACCTCAAACTTAACCCTAACTCGCACCTTACTCCTAAACATAATTTCCTTAGAAGTTGGCGCAAGGCACAGGCATTGTGGCCGGTTCCTTTTCCCATGCCCTGGTTAGCCGGCCATGCAAGGTTGCTATAGAAGTACGTTAAAGTAATGATTCGCCTAAATTAATCGGATGTGTTGATAACTAATTGGTGATATTCCCTGAAGTCGTGAAGTTAAAGCGGTTATTACCGTTACCCTCAGCCTAATTGTGACCCTAACCTTCACCGTAATCCTAAACCTAATTTCCTCGGAACTTAGCTTAAAGCCGCATGTATTGCGGGTGGTTCCTTCTTCCATGCAGAAGCGTAGTGGCTGTATTCTAAGAATACTGTAAGTTGTGCATGAATGACTCGTAGTGGATGCTGCCACTGACGATGTGTTCGAGCATGAATCGGAAACGGCAGGAGAGTAAATTTCTTGTTCCAGCCGTGAGCTTACCACCAGTTTGGGTGATTTCCGTGGAAATTATCGGAAATTTGACTCACCAATATTGCTCCTGGATCACTCATGTGATCCCTGTTTAACTGATTAATGCTCAGGAGGTCTTAGCATCAGATCACTCGTTGAAAGACAGCGGGCCGGTGAACCCCTACTCAAGCAACTCGCGGCTTACGCCGTTGTCACCACATTGGCCTTCGAGCGAACCGCTGCTTGACATGTTCCGTCTTTCCTCTTGATGTTGGTGCGGAAACAACACTTAAAAGGACCGAGGCTAGCCAACGGCTGCGTGCACACACGCTCCCCGCCCCCTTCTAATCATTGACCCAACTGTTTTAACTCACAAAAAGCATGCATTTTTCATGCGAACAGCTTTGTGGCTTGTGCATAGGTCATGCCTGACTTGACCTTACGTAGACTACATTCACTAACTTAATCGGCCCCTACGTCTCCGCATGCACGCCCGAGTGATCACAACGACAGCGCGGTAGACTCAGCACCTACAGTGGCGACAACCGGTGCGCGGAGCCAGGCTCTTGTTTGTTTCACGGTCATCTCTCGCTCGCTGATAAATGCACCCTACGCGGAAGTAATGTCCGCAGGCCTGGCTCCGGAATTGAATCATATGGAATACATGTTGGCACACGATTTGAGTATCCTCTTCATCAGTGATCAGCCGCTACCGAAACCCGATAATTCTGTAAAATTTTCGTGACTCCAGCTGTGAATGAAGTAGCCTGCCTAACGTTATTTGCCTTGAACTCCCAAGATCACTCCCATGCAAAAAGGACGCTTCATCGGCAAGGGCAACTGGACCACCCAGTTCTATCGCCTTGCTCTTGTCTGCCTGACCCCTAGAAAGGGAGTGCTGTTGATCCAAAGGCAGATCCAGGATTTGGTGGACGTAGTCAACGGGTGAAAAATGGCGCTTACCACCTCGAAAGGACAGGAATGCTCCAATTCCCATGGAATACAAGCAGTGTTATGCTAAGTTCCAGGAAGGATAAATATTCTCGTGTCTTCGCACTTCCCCTAATCTCAACCCTTACCTTAACTCTAGCTACCGTTGATCTTGACCCTAAGTTCCCTCGAATTTATCTCAAAGCCACCCATGTTACTGGCGGCTCCTGATCACACGTCCTGCGGGACATGCAACCGTTCCCTACTGACTACTATTTGGCACTACGAGGACTCTATACTGTGATTCCAAGGTGAAATGGAACTCTACGTATCTAAGCCAGGTTAGACAACACTGCGAACTGGAAAATTGGCCGGAGAATGGCATGATTGAAGCACACTTATTGCCTTGTTCGCCACAAACTATAGGAATAATCAACAAGGTCGGCCAACGTTTGTACCGTTAAGGGGTGCTTCTGAAATAGGGACGTGGTAGTCACTAAGAGTGTTTTATTTCTGGTAACTTTGCATTCGAGAACGAAGTACTCATCCACAGATACCAAAATGTGATGAGGAACGTTCATATCAACTTTTTTAGAGCCCTAGTTTATCAGCGGCCTCTTGGTGACTGTCTCACAACCGATAGTGTCCTGTAGAAAGCAGTTGGAACGACAGTGACCAATACTGTGTTGTACGGTTGTGAATATCCATCATGCCTCCAGCAGGTATCTGAGCCTCGATCCCTACCCAGTAGTATGCAACCCACTTCATGTGCAAATTTCACGGTTATTAAGGCTTTTTCGAATGAAGCATCACGAACTTGAACGACTTGCGGAGCGAGGCAGGTCAGCTCAGTCAATCATACCCACGAGTTAGTTTCTGTCGGTAGCCCTATGTTCCTCATCAGTATTGTGTGCCTGCTTGGTTAACTCCTGCGATCAGTTGCAGCCATAATTTACCCATCTTCTTCAGTTTTGTCTTAAGCCCGACGTACGTGTTTTGAAAAAGTATACTGACTGTTGACAAAAATTGTAGCGTAGAGTGAATAAGATGACCAATATCGTTAAGCATCCGTCGCACTCCGCGATATCGAGTGAAATTAGTATTTTATCTTTTGCCCCTTTCTCCTTGACATTCCAAGAACGAAAAACTTACTAAGGATCGTCTGTACATGACCAGAAACGAAGTGGGGTGATGACTACTAGCTTGCTTACGGCAGCCTTCTGCGAAACAAGTGTACGTGGTCAACATCGAAACGGAATTGCTATATTTGTTCCGTTCCTTGGCCGCTCTGTATTTGTTCATATTTCTCATAAGGCCGGTAGTAACTTGTGCGTGGGGTATCTTTCCCACATATGTAACCCCCAGCGTGTTCCGATGGCTGGACAAAGTGAATGAGGGGGGCTCCAGTGAGAGTCTCAGTCCTCTCATCACTGAGGGTACCATGAAGGTCACATGGGAAGGGAGTCACTGCGGTGGTTGGCCGAGTTTCCCCGTTGGTTGGAGACCTTCCAATTGGAGGTGGATGCAAGTGTGCATTATTAGTAACAAATGAACTGCCATGACTTAAGGTGCCTCAGTGTCAACCCCACTCTCCACCGCTCCCCCCCCCCCAAGCACCGTACACCTGTCCGGTTGGTAAAGAGACTGGGCGCACCGGCAGGCGAGACTAGTCTTCGTCTTTCATGTGTAAAATTCACGTAGCTGGGACCACACTCAGGCCCGACGCAGCCCAACCAAGGTGTGCACCGGTAAAATGTAGCCTCCGTTAGTGGCTCAACCTTGTAGACCACCGCGAGAGCGCGCATATCTCCTGTTTCGGAGAGCAGGCCGCTGCTATAGTCCCGCCACCCTAGATGACCATCCCTCTGGTAGCACAAGACACGCCACACGAACAGGTATACCATCGACCTAGCTCTCACGCACCTTTCCTTACCAACCAATAAAAAAGACCCCCTCTCAACAACGACTTCACACCGCTAGTTGAGACAGCAAGTAGGGATCCAATGCAGTCTTTCTAACGCCTTCAATTGCCAACAAAACACTGGCGATATTTAAAGTCCACCCAGTACCTTGAACGACAGAAGCCGTTGAAACCAGTCGAAGAGTCCTGTAGCACTTTTGTTGCTAATAAGGGCTCCTAAAGGTGACAAGCTATTTTCGTGTAACGTCTTCTACACTACCTGTTTACCCCTTCCCCCTTCCCTATAATTAGAGAGCCATCCACATGTTTTGAGGTGTGTGAATTGTCGAAGCACTCTGTGCTAAGAGGAGCAGTCCCATCGCCACAGCAACGGGGCCTTGGAAACGAGTTGCCGGTTTAAGCTGGAAAATCCGCGCAGTCTAATGACCGAAATGGGCCAAATCAAATGAAAGCCTAATTACGAGGGCATGGCTCAGCGACTTGGTCCGCATGCGGGCCGAACGATGGGAGCTTTGTTTTGAGTTGGAGCCACAGTCTGGAGTGCACGTCGTGAGTACTATGGCAACCAGGCGCTATTAATCGATAAGTGGTACCAACAGGGGGTGGAAGAGCTATTTACAGCTTACATGCCCTAGCCCAACTCCATCCGCATATTGCTGGTTTCGCTAATTACGGTGAGGGTACGTGAGTCCTGAGTCATTCAGCGAATGCAATTCAGGCTGACCATGGCCCATGCACATGCTATCATGCTGTTTACACGAAAACTTCGCACGAGCTCCACAAATCTTCGTGACTGAAGTCAGCTGCACTCGTGATTTTTAGGGGGGGAGAGGGCGGTCTGTGAACGAAAGTAACTAGCCCCCAAGTCGTACTTCAACCGAAGAGGTCCCTTCACGTCCTACAGTTAAAAAATCGTAAATACGCGCATGCGCTGACGCGACAGAGGCCCAAATCGGTTTTAATCGTGATTCTCCGGCCCGCACTCCAACAACGACCGCAGGTAACATCCCCCTCCCACGTCTAGCGTGAAGACTTCGACTGAACCTGGTAGGTAATCACGTGGGATCACGCGAATGAACGTTGTTTACTGGGTCGGTAATCATGAGCTAAGTTGCCGAGTCATGATCAGGTTAGTCAACAGCACTTATCATTGACAGCTCAGGTGTGGGAACTCGAGCGAGCTTTGCGTCGAGTACAAATAGCGGCGATTGCTGCAGGGTCCGCTAATGGCATTCCACGGAAGGGTGGTGCAGGGACGGTGACTTGCGCGTGAATTAGTTTTAAGTGATAGTAGCCTTGCGCTGCAGCTACCGCACTCTATCCTCCTACCCAACCTGAGCCTGGTGTCACGACAGAGTCAAGAAGAGCGGAGATGGGAGAGGGCGCAGGTGGCTGGCGCGGACGGTGCAGCCCCTAGGCGTACCACCACACCTAGCTCGGATCCCACAGAGTGGGAGTACCAAAAAGGCCACATTAAGAAGGAGCCATTGCAGTCTGACTCTCAGTCCGCCCGTCAGCCACTCTAGACAAAACACACATTGGGCTTACCATGCGGTCCGAGTTATCCCGTCAGTTGGCAACCATCCAAGCCACGGCTTTTGGCGCACCATGATAGTTTTAAGCACGTCAGATAGTTTATAGTGAGGAAAATGCGCTGAGCTGTCGACCTCACTCTCTCCTCCGCGCCCACAATCAAACCACCATCCGAGCCAGTCATTTGTCTGATGTGGGAGTGGGCGCATTGGCTGAAAGGTCGGCGTACCCGTCTTCGCGCGCCACAGCACGACCCGGCCCACATAACGCGCACACCAGGATTTAACTACTCAGGGGATATGAAAGAGCCATCACTGTCTGACTTCCAGTCCACTGGTCAGCCACTTGACACACACAGCGCATACACTGGGCTGACGGCGTGGTCTGGTGTAAGCGTCAGATTGGCAGCCGTCCCAAGCCACGGTTTCTAGGAAACCATGATTTTATCAGGTACATTATGATGATTGTGAGGGTGTTGTCTATTTATTGGTGTAGATGGTGTGCGCTGATGTGGCTTAGCCTCAGGTGGTTTACCGCAGGTTGTCGTGGAGGCGCATGTATCCTAATAGGCCCATGCGGTGTGTAAATGTGCGGGAGCAGTGAGGGCAGTGGAGGCGGGTGCGGCGACTGTATGTCGGAGCTCCAGGCACTGGTTCACCAGCTCTGTGCGATGGATTCAGAGGTGACCAACCAGGACAATGTGTCAGTGGAAGTTGCGGGAGCATTTTGGCAGGAGAAATCGATAGAGGCTGGGGGGGATGTCATTTGTGGTAGTGGGGATGGCAGTGGCGGTAAGAATGGCAGGAGCGGAGGGTGTGCATGATGTATAGGTGTTGTCGGCGTTGCGGACAATTCCGCTGTCATGGATGCGCATGTGACCGAATAGGCCCATGCGATGAGTGAATGCGCGAGGACAGTGAGGGCAGTGGAGTTGACGATCTCTGCTGTGTGTTGGTGCTCCAGTCACTGGTTCACCAGTCTCTGTACGATGGATTCGCAAGTGACCTACCAGGCCGATGCGTGAGCTGAATGTGCGGTCGCATTGAGGACAGTTTAGGAGAGAGTCCTCATCGCTGATGGTGGTGGTGGTGGTGGTGGTGGTGGTGGTGGTGGTGGTGGTGGTGGTGGTGGTGGTGGTGGTGGTAGTGAAGGCGAAGGCGGTGGTGGTTGCGGTGTTGGGGGTAACAGGCGATGAGTATTGGGATGTGGTCTCTATGATGGTGGGAGAAATTGAATTAATGCCAGGAGTGACAGTGGGGGAGTCTGAAGGAAGGTTGGCAGAATTTGACGTAGAAGTTGGAATTGTAGGATAATTGGTACATTTCCTCCGAAGAGGTTCAACCAGGCCGATTCGCGCGCGGAAGATGCGTTGACAGCGCGGGCAGTTTGGCAGGGCCTGGGCATTGACGGTGTTAGTCCGGGGAGCTGATGACTTTTGTGCCACTCTTTCGGCCTTGGCGGCGGCGATCTGGTTGGCCTCATCGATTGCTGAACCAGTCTTCACGGATCTTCTCCATGCCGATCTATCCTACGCGAGGTCCTCCCAGGTCGCCGGGTTGATTTGCAGTTGTTTCAGCGATTTCTTCAAAGTGTCCTTGTAGCGTCGTTTTTGAAAACCCTGTCGGCGAACACCCGTAGCGACATATCCGTAGAAGATTAGTTTGGGTAGACGCTCGTCGTTCATTCCCACTAGGTGGCCGCTCCATCGCAGTTGCACTTTGCCTCAGCGTAGCGTGGATGCTGAGGATTCTGGTCCGCTCCAGGACTTCTGTGTCCGTGTGTGTTGCCATCTCAACTTCAGTATTCTGCGGAGGCAGCTGAGATGGAAGTGATTCAGCTTCCTGGCTTGCTTCGAGTAGATGGTCCAGGTCTCCGCTCCGTAAAGCAGTGTCGTCAAGACGACGACCTTGTACATCTTCAGTTTGGTGTTCAGGTGAATACCGTGGCGATTCCACACGGAGGCCTGCAGACGGCCGAAGGCCATTCCGGTCTCCCTTGTCTTTGTTGGTTCCATCTCAAGTCGCTATGCGACTGCCCACGAGGGCTCTTAAGTGAGCTCCAAGGCACAGTGGAACATAAGTGTTCCTTAAGCAGATCGGTGAACACCACACTTTCATGATTAACCGTTTTGCTGTGCTGATTGTTAATCCAAAAATCGGCACAGCCTGCAGCGAAGAGGTCCATACTCCTTTGCATGTCCTCCGTCACGGTGTTAAGGGCGCAGTCGTCTGCGAATAGCAAGTCATGGACTGTAGTCGTAGACACACCCAATGAAGCCTGCATACGCCGACTGTTGAGAAGGTGCCCGTCAGTTCTGTAGGCGATGCGGATCCCAGGCTGCCCATCGCGGTAGGCGTCCATCAGCATAGCCGAGAACATGAGACTGAAGAGGGTGGCGGCCAGTACGCAGCCCTGCTTTACTCCGTTGGTCACTGCGAATGCTTCGGATACCATCCCGTTGTCAGTGACGCGCGCCGTCATCCCGTCATGAAGCTGACGCACCATGTACGTGAACCGCTCAGGACAGCCGAATTTCTGCATGACTTTCCACAGTCCATCGCGATTTACCGTGTCAAAGGCTTTCGTCAGATCCACGAAGGTAGTGTATAGGTGAGTTCGCATCTCCTGACACTTCTCGTGTAGCTGGCGGGCGGCAAAGATCATGTCGGTTGTTCCACGGTGTCGGCGGAAACCACATTGGCTTTCCGGGAGCAGGCCCTGCTCTAGGTGACCGTTCAGACGATTGAGAAGGACACGGGCGAAGATCTTCCCAGCGGTGTTGAGCAACGAGATGCCTCTGTGATTATCACAGAGTTGCCGGTTCCTCTTCCGTTTATAGAGATGGACGATTGTCGCGTCTTTGAACTCCTGAGGAACTTGTCCTGAGCGCCACATCTCCTGGAAGAGTGTTGTGAGTTCTGCCATCAGCCGGGGCCCACCGTGCTTGTAGACTTTCGGTGGGATTGCGTCGGATCCCGGTGCTTTACCGCTGGAAATCTGCTGCACGGCCCGGATGGTTTCTGGTAGGGAAGGCGGCAGATCCAGGTCATTGTTCGTGTCCACTTGAGGGAGCTGGTCAATGGAAGCATCGGAGATGGCTGATGAGCAATTAAGGACACTCCTGAAGTGCTCGACCCAACGCTTCAGAATTTGCGATTTCTCTGTCAGCAGTGTTGTGCCGTCAGAGCTGAGCAGCGGTGCGGTCCCCTTGATACACGGGCCGTAGATGACCTTGATAGCTTTGAAAAAATTTTTCATTTCATTGCGGTCCGCATACTCCTGGATTTCCTCAGCCTTTCGGATCATCCAGGCATCCTGCATCTCCCGCAGCCGTCCGTACAAGGCGCTGACATCTGAAGAAGTCTGCTTTGGTGGCGTCAGTCCGAAGGTCCATGTAGGCTTTGTGTAGTCCATTCTTCTCCGCGAGTAAGTTACTGATGTTGGCGTCATTGTCGTCAAACCAGTCCTGGTGTTGACGGCGTGCGCGTCCGAGGACTTAGAGGGAGGTGGACTGGATGACATTTTGCAGTTGGCACCATCGTGTTTCCACGGTGCCGTTATTATCTGGAGCATGCAGGTTCTCAAGTTTCTCGGTTATTTGGTTGTTGAAATCAAAACAGTGAGCCGGTAAATTTAACAAAAGAGTATTTAACTTACCCGGCGGTCGCTTACCTTGGGGCCTTCGTCGGGGTTGCAGTCGGAGCCTCATCTGGGAGATGACGAGGTGGTGATCTGTCCAACCATCGGCATCGCGGATCGCCTTGGTTACCAACACGTCCTGTTGATCTCGCCTCCGGACGAGAACATAGTCCAGCAGCTGCCAGCGCCGCGACCGAGGGTGCATCCACGTGACCTTCTCCCGCGTCGGAAGGCGGAAGAAGGTGTTGGTCAGCAGGAGACGGTGTTCCGCACACGTGCGCAGAAGAAGGAGGCCGTTATCGTTACAGCTACCGAGACCGTGGGGACCCAGCACTCCCTGCCAGGCAGCGTGGTCCGTCCCGACGCGGGCGTTGAGGTCACCAAGGACAATTAACTTGTCAACTTTCGGCACAGTCGCCAGCAGGGCATGCAGGTCCTCGTAGAATTTGTCCTTCGCCGCATCAGAGCTCGTCATTGGAGGAGCGTAGGCGCTGATGATGGTGGCGAACTGGTCTCCCCGAAGAGGCAGGTGGAGGCTCATCAGGCGATCATTGATACCCAGCGGCAGACAGGGCAGACGTCCCACGATTTCGTTCCGGATGGCAAAAGCAACACCAGCGTCGCGTCGCTCTGCCCTTGGCCGGCCGCTCCAGAAGATGGTGTAGCCGGCACCCACCTCCTCCAGTTGACCCTGCTCAGAGAATCGGGTCTCGCTGAGAGCAGCAATGTCCACCTTGTAGCGCACCAGTTCCCGAGCGACTAGCTATGTCCTCCGTTCCGGCCGGTTGTTCCTAGGATTGTCTAAAAGGGAACGAACATTCCAGGCTGCTAGTGTGAGTGGACTCACCCGAGCATCCTGGATAGTATGGCGAGGGGGATGGGGTATTGTTGTTTGTTTAAGTTTTACGACCGCGCATTTTGCGATCTGCGAGCCGTGGTCGGCTGCAGAAGACGTTATAACCCGCATTTGTTTAGGGCACCTTTTCTAGCCCCTTCTTCCTTGAGGAGGCAAGCAGTGCTGTCCCTAAATAGGGCTGCTCGGACATCCCAGACGGCTGCCGAAATCCACTCTGGTTCACGGTTTCTTTTAGTGGGAGAACGACCCGAGTTAGCCTGGGCCGCCTACGGGGTTGCTGTCGCCCCCACCGTAGGTCTTTTTGAGAGGGGGAAGGTGGGAAGTTCGGGAGTCAGACATACCGGGCGTGGAGGCACACACAACACCGGAGACCCTCACCTGGTTTAGCCCGCCGGTCGTGACGGTTACCCGGGGTGTGGCCAATCAACTTCGAGGAGCCCCAGGTGAGAGCTGGGTACCAGTTAGAGGCGTCCACAGGAGCATTCACCACCTGTACGAGACAAATAGAGCGACCAAATGCTATCTGTGTGGTGCTACCCCTAACTAGTACCCCTACACCCCACCTTTAAAGGGTAAGGATATCATAACAGACCTTTTCGGAGCTGACTGTTCCGTCAGTTTTAGTCATAAGGGGTTGCTGTATTTTTGAATGGACATCCATATTTAAGTAAGAGTGCTTCGATGTGGGCCATTTCTGCATCTAGGGTTTCACTAGAGTATGCACCAGATTTCGTTTCCATTATACTGACACAAAGCTTGTAAAGTGCAATTATTGCCCTTTTCTTGTATTTTTGTGTAACACAGAGCGCCTTTGAGGCAGCTGCCTCTCTGAACAAGAGGACGTCTAGAAAGGGTAGCTTGTGGCACTGCTCCATTTCCATTGTGAATTTTATCTTAGGATGCAATTTATTCGTGGCAGTAAGAAGGTCTTCAGTGTCTTTCTTTTTATCAACAATCGTATCAAAAACGTATCTTCTGTATAATGTTGTCATCTTTAATTTGCAAGACACCTTTTGTGCGCGAAGGTTGGTCCGAGTGGACTTCCCATTGCGACTCCGTCAATTTGTCTACAGAGCTGCCCATTAAACAGAAGTTGAACATTTTTGGTACAAAGTGTCAACAACTCACGTAGTACTTCGGGTGACGGACGGATTTTAGCTGCATAGGCGCATATAACATCTCTTATTTCATCAACTGGTACATTTGTAAATAACGACTCCATGCTTAAGGATATCATACACTACAGGCGATATTTTGGCGCTAAATTTCTTCAATAAAATGAAGACTGTCTTATGTAATGCAAGTGAAAAACATTTATCGGATTGGCTCTAATTACCCGAAAAGCCATTTTATCCCGAGGAAATTGTGCATATAAATCATGCGCTGGGCAGAGGTCCCAGCTCCAGCCAAGCGCTCGTTTTCTTAGTGTGGAGACTGACTCCCAGTTGACTAGTCTTCATTTATTCTCAGAAGTGGCCGAAGAAGATTCCCAACATTAGGAGGTGGTTTTTGGGTTAACCTGAAATGTTATTATTTTGTGAACACAAGTTTAAAAACCAACGCGTCAATTCTTTCGTCTCCTTGTAGGTCGTTCTGTGGTTTTGGCTCACCATCTGCCTCCTTCAACTTCACAGGTGAGCAAGCTTAAGGAGGAACTACCCAACTCAACAACGACCACGACTGCGGGGACATGCTTTCTGCAGCACACCAACGGAGAAACATTCCTTCTTCTCTGCCACGGCTCCGTTATGTACCTTCACGTATTAGCTATCGTGGCTCCCTTCGCCCACCCGCCGGCACTGCCCCTCCTCAGCACTGCAGGCACTGTTTCCGAACCACATTCTACCACCGCATCCCGCTATCGGCAATCTGCGTTCGTCAAGAACTTCCTCCACCCGGCCCGACTTGCGCCTGCCTCGGCTCGCCTCATGTACTCCCTTACACCGAAAGATCGCGGTACTTCACACAGGCCTCTTCTTTCTTCTTCTTTATCCTCATCAGTTAAAAAAATTTGGTACACAGCCACAGGGTCTGTAGTTATTATAGAAAGCGACACCGAACAAGAGTCCCACAAAGTTAGTATCAAAGGGGTGACAAAAAACTGCTTTTAAATTTGCACGTGGTGGCACACCTTCTGAGATATTCGTTATTTCGCATCAACCACTGCGATCACCAGCCCGCTTTACTTTTACTTTCTGCTGGTATGCGCGGGGGAAGAGAGACTGAAGTCGTTGTGGCTCGGACCTTATACGTACTTTGTCACTTAAAACCAAATACACAAGTTTTTAAACTGTTACGATCGTCTAATAGTCATGAATAAAGAGTTTATAAATAACAGGGATACTGTATCCCGCGCCAATCTTCGGTCTTCTTGAGCCTCTTGCCATGGGAGTGTGGTGAACGTAGCGCAGGTCTGCTCTCCTATTAATAAGTTCAAATCCAAGTCAGTACCGCGCTCTCTCCGGGGCAGTTGGTGGTTGTTCTTGGAACTTGCGACAAACGGACTCTTTGTTAGTATTTACCAGATCCTGTGTTTGGCAAATGACTTGCTTGACAGAGGGATTGGGAATCCGCTCTAATTCTGGGGGTTACCTTGTACGCTATATTGACAACACAGGTATGTACTAGCTAAAAGATTAGACACGCCGATATTTTGCCACTGCATGACACGGCTGCGAGGAGTTCAGCTAATCCCCAGTTCCCCAGCTTTTCATATGTGCTTTCTGGTGGAAACGCCGGTTGTAAAATGGTCTATTATAAAACCTAGTATAAGCTGATTTACTCCAAGTTAGCGATTAATTTTTGAAGACATTAAACGAAATCAAAACCCATTATGTTTGTCCGAAAGAACTCATGAGAAGCTGTTGGATGAAGTTTAGTTACCTTGCTGCTGATCCACGTTGCATTGTCTGGTCACCTAATTTACCTTCCCGGTTTGAACCAGCCCTAGTAATGCAAGGATGACGTGGACTGTGCGTCAACTGACGAGCAAAGCCCATAAAAAGAATGTATGTGGTCGTCTGCGGGTTTTTCATCCTAGGCCTAACTAGTGTTCAGGATATATCAGTTGACATGGCAGCGCTCGCCGGCGGCCATCTGACTCAGATGATCTGGTCGTGGGAACCAAGTTTTAAATCCGTAATGAAGTAGTAATCAAGCGCAAACATGGTAACATCTGTCTTTGACTGAAAAGTGAAGCAGTTCACCCTCAGTGGCACCTACCAACAAATTTGGAAAGCATCTTTCCTTTTAGGGGGTAAGCGAGGTGCGGTCTTTGCAATAAGAGCACCGGGATAAGCCGAGATGCATACAGAGGCGTGTATTGACGTACACTTGCACTTAAACGGTAATGTCAGTTCGAGCACTTTAGAAATCGTACTCCTATTTGTTCACGGGTCCATGTGCTCCTGTGATTCTGCTGGCGCGTACGCGCTCGGCGTTAACTGAAGGTTTTTAAAAGTTAAGGGGGTTGCCTGGTGTTCATGATCGCCTGCCGGACGTGGAGTGCTAATGAAACGATGGTTACGCAGGGTACCTTTGCCTGAAATTTAGAGCCAGACTTTTTCCTAAAAGTACTGAATGTCGTTTTGAATTCTGTATGAGGACAATTGAAATTGTTTAGTAGTTGACGTTTGTCAGCACCAAGTGCTTGCCAGCCTTCTATTTTCGTTCATTTTTAAACGTGTTGACTAACTATGGTGACCCTTCCGAGCGGTTTTCCCTTCCCGCTTTCCAGCCCTCCAACACGTCGAACGTTGTACGCGCTACTGGCCCCTCACAGAAGACATGACAGTTCTGGGAAGCAACCCGGTAAGTACCGGGACAGCTATTTATTTTTATCGAAATCTTTACACTTTATTAGTACTCCTATCCGGTAGGTGCTTATTCATATGGATTTCAGCTCCTGAAAGCTTCCTTGAAATGCAATTTCCCCAATCTCAAAGTAGGTCACACTTACACCTCTAAATGCTCACGCTTGAATAATTTGTATCTCATTCCAAAATGGAAGATCGAAGACGAATTCAGCGATAATAGTTGCCACAAAATGTTCGGCTTGAAACATTTTAGTTAGATACCTTGTGGCTTCATTGTCTGTTAGCTATAATTTCTCCAGTTCTCCGCGTCATACTTACTACTAACTGATTGACAAATTTAGCTGATATTTCGTCCCAGGTTTACATTGAAGCAGATATCCGGATTTCGGCTAAGGCAGGTTGATTGTTTTCTTAAAATACTACCACATGCGCTCGGTCTGTTAGTTGCGCCTGCCGTGGAAGGGTTCTTACAAGGAGCCGTTTTTTCATCCACGGAATGCTCAACTCCTGTTGCGGTTAGTACTAGGTGTTCTCTCAGTATCCGAAAATAGTCTTCACCTTTAGCATTTAAATGTACAATTCTAAAATCAATTTTGCCGCCATAGCTCCCTCGCATGTGCACTGGCCTTCGCACATCCTGACATTGGGTAGCAGAAGTTTCATTGCGAACTTTTCACCGGTTATTCGACAAAATTTACTTCGTCCGCCTCGGTACCTCAGACTGAAAGCGATTCACCGAACTAAATTAATTGTCTGCATGGCGCGGTATGCTATAAACAGCGTCGTACTGACCATTTAAGTTCTTTATACAGACAGAGTTTAGCAAAAGTACACGTCCTAGGCGCCCACCGTTGAGCCTGATTTCATTTAACCGTCGACCAAGTATGCAAGAGGATGGTGAAAACTTCCACAGTTAGTGCAGTGTTGCAACAGACATGAATGGGCTAGATCTCATGGTTTTTCAGCACCTTTCTACTTTCAGCGTGGTTTACGTTCCTGGGCTAGATTTTAACCGCGCTTAGTCGCTGCCGCTCTGTGTCCGGAAAGGCGTTAAATGCCTAAGTGAGGACGTGAGGACACTTTTGGCCGTATGCGTACTGAAGATTCTACTAATGGCACCTTCGTTAAGGAATGCTCGGATGGCCCCGTAAACATGGCACGAGCACAGGACCCGCCCGCAATAGAGGTGTCTTTGCACCAAATTCCACGGAAAATAGGGTTGCGTTTATGTTTAGGTTTTAGTTCAGGGTCAGGTTTAACATAAGCGTTAAGTTAGAGTTAGCGTTTAGAGGAGGGTTAGGGTGAAGATTGGGACTGCGGTTTAAGTTTTTCAGGGTTGGGACACGTCAACATATATCCTACCTGCAATTACACACACTCTTGTTACTTGGACGGAGTGTTCCTATTCTCGTATCCCGCTGCCATATAAGTAATTAGTACCAAAGATTCCACTAGGCTTGCACATTTAAATGGTGTCACTTTGCGGCCAGCTAGGGAGTCGCCTGTTTGTTACTCGTACTATCATTCCATAAAGTTTCGGTTTTTCGCGCTTGTTGAGCAGCTGTATATGCACTACTCTCTCTCCTGCATCTTGGTGCAATGCTACATAGGAGTGTTGAGTGTTCCATCTGATTAAAATTTTATAGCTCTCAGCGCCTCTTTTGGAACATCTTTCGAAAGACTTCTTGGAGCCACCAGAATATAACGCGTGCAAACAGTCCATCGAGTTACTCCTGGAGTTCATAAAGGGACATCCGTACGTCTTCGATTTTTTCAACTCCTTATGTTTCTGCATTATAACATTTGCACTGGGTTTCGTTTAGTAGAAACCCCATCTTTTTTTGGTTTATTGTGACTTTCCCCAGTATTTATTAGTCATTTCTGTCTGTAATCGGACGTTTTGCCAACTAAGACACACTTTGCTACTGTTTCAGCGTATTGAAGGAATGTTCGTCCGATTTGTTGTACACCCAGCCGGTTGCAATGGCTCTGGAGTTGGATCACCTTTTGCGAGAGTGTTCTGATTTGTCTGAGGAGCATTCACAACTACACGATCTACTTCAACAGCAATTCAAATCAATCCTTCTGTTAGGTACTCGACTCAGCCAACTGGTAAAATCAGCTCGTACTGTTCTGGCCCGTCATTTCAAATCTCCAGACGCACAGTATTCAGATCCCTCAATCAAGAACCATCCTCTTTTTAAGCTCTCTCACTTGGGTCGTTATCTCGTCTCAACTCTCACTGATGGAGATTTCCAAGCACTACCTATGGACTGCGAGTAAGTCCTTATTTATGATTACATTCTTTCGTTGTAGCCAGTTAACCATTTTGCCGGCCCCTTATCGTCCTGTTTTGATTTCCTCTTTTTAATTTACACTTTTAGGAAACCATTCCCGCAGGATTCCTCGAACCTCCAGCTTTCTATAAGTAGGTTGTTACTACCCCTCCGTTTTGTGCTCCCGTCCCAACTTTTATCCCATTGTTTTGGGGCTCTAAATGGTAGGTCGCGATCGTGGGATTTCAGTTTGGAAATGTCAGTTAATAGGTGGATACTAAGTGGGCACTAGCCTGTTAAGGATATCTTGATTGGGATAGGAGCTACGTCTTTTGCATCCAAGTTTTTACTCGGAGATGCCCTCTCATTTATCTAACATACCTCTGTTTGTGACATTGGAAATGATCAAACTTAAGCTATCTTGGCAGGTTTTTTCGTGATAGAAAGGATCATCTAAGTATTCTCAAACTGCGTGGTCGTCCAGAAGCTGGTTATCAGCATACATTGATTTAAGATAGGTTAATTACTTATTTTATTTTATTTTACGTGTTTGGGCTAAAAAACCAACTTTGGTGCATACATTGATTTAAGATAGAGAAGAGGCATTTTATTTACGCGTTTGGGCTAAAAAACAACTTTGGTGCCCTAGCTGAACAGTGTTCGATTGTTCTCTCATTGAACAAAACTCTTAGCCCTTTGCCTAAGTGGACCATTTACTGTTGCACCGCTAATGTATTAGACCATAACAAGAGTCACTTTGACTCGTGGTGTACGTGATCCCTATCGTTCTGAGTCCAAATGAACCCTCAACCATTGGAATGCATGCTTGTTACAAGCAGTAGATGGAAGCCGACGCAATTTCCTTTAATGCGCGACTCTGGCAGGCCGTTTGTTCATGAAAGCGGGAAGAGAGGGTGTAAGAAACCGATCCCGAGGAGTCAAACCTCATGTCAACTCAGGATACTTTTCACTAGCATCAATCTGACGCGCCTGTATCTACAGAAACGTGCCAAAAGTCGTGGCTATGCAAGATCCAAGATTCCCCTCCTCGAAGCCTGTTCACTATAGAGTTTAGAAGTAAATTGTGTGTGATGGGCTGTTCACCTTTATTAGTGACCGCACCTACGCCCCCTTCCAGCCGTTTGAGTTTAGTTAAGGTTTGGGTAGGGATGCCCAGTGTGACTACCTAAACAGGACAAGGGAATATAAACCGCCCGCCCACTTAATATACCTGGTATTACAGTAAATTTCAGGAAGTGTAAATATACCCGTGTCTTAAAGATAACGAGTACCCGAAGCTAAAACTAAACTGTAACCTTAATCTCAGCCCCGGCTCTACCCTAAACCTAAATCCTACAGTTATCACGATAAAAACCTTAACCCTCGGTCTAGTCATGACCCCAACCCCAACTCTCGCCTTAATCTCAAACTTAAACCCAATCCTAAACTTAACCCTTACCCTCACCTTAATCGCAAGCATAAGTTCCCCAGAATTTGGCGCAAAGTCACATGCATTGTGGGCGGTTCCTATTCCTGTTTCCTGTTTAGGCGGCCACACAAGGCATCCTCAACCTTAATCGCTAACTTGGCGTAAATCGGTCGGTCCGTTCAGTCCGAAATGAATATTTGATCCGAATAATCAGCTGCATAATGACAGTCGCTGAATATTACGTGGTTATGCCTCTGCAGATGAAGAATTAATTTCGGAGAAAAATAAGAAGTGGACATTTCAGAACCGGTGTATCTACCAGAAAGCACACATGGGACGCCGGAGGACCACCACTGAAGAGCTGAACCCCTCGCAACAGTGTCATGCAGTGGCAGAATATCCATGAACAACGTGTCTGGGCTTTTAGCTGACCTTCATGAAACATATATATATCCCAGGTGTGCCACACTTGGGATTGGGTATGACTGGCTGATGACGGCTAATAAGCCAGAAATGGCCATTCCGGTCTCCCTTGTCTTTGTCGGTTCCATTTTATGTATATATATATATATATATATATATATATATATATATCTGTCAATTTGATTACAGTCGAACCCTGATAATAAATGGGAGATATCAAATCTCCTACCGTACAGACCACTCGCTGACGGCGTGCTAAATGAAAGTCTGAGATCTCATAACGGGAAACTTGTTTTGCCCGAGGTCGACTCGTGCCTGCAACTTCAACAACCTATGCTACTTGTACGCGTATTGTCCTACCTATTCACAAGACAACCTTTAGTAGTAACAAAATCAGGGATCCCACCACTGACTTGCGCTGCTCTCAGAGCGATACTAATTTTCACAAAGTCTGGCCAAGCTCTGTTTAAGGACATTGTTTTCATACATTTGTGGAAAAGTTAGGTAGATATGCTTTACTGTAGTCGCTCAGCCTCTAGTTTCGAATACCTGCTGACCAGTTACAAATCCTCACGTCCACCTCCCCGTTGTCCTTTTCCCTTCCAGCTTCTTTGGAAACTTTCATACAGAGTCTTAATACGGCCTCCCAAAAACCGGTCCCGAGCCGGCCAGAGTTTGCTGGCGTTCTGGCGAGCAATTCTAAACGACAGACAAAATTGTATGTGGGAATTGTGGACGATGACTGACGAGTGTGCTACGCTCGAAACTGTATAGTTTTTGCATATATTTTTTTGAAATAAAGCCTATTTTATACTTTCTGGGGTGGACTTAGCTTGAAACTGCATCTGCAATCGTACCGTCACTCGCCGCTTTAGGGCTTGTTGTCAACATGGGAGAGGCAGTGCAGGTAGGCTTAGACGTGGAACTGAGCTACTGGAAGATTTCATGGTGGAAATTATCGTGTAGTACGCCAGCGTGCGGTAGCCGCTACGCTAGCAACCGATTTATTTAGTGGTCGTTAATGATTTTTTAAGCACCCTTATGCCGTTATTCTACCAATTGATTAATTTACTAGAGCGAAGATGGTTTAATCAACGCGTTAGGAACTGAGCAGCTTAGCGGCGAAGCAGTTTTGTAGTCAGTGGCAGCTTTCAGTCTACTACATAAAACCTGGTCTCGACTCTGGGCACATGCTAAGATTTTCAACCGAGAGCTCGCTCCTTGCGAATTTGAACAGTATCTGCAAGCTGACGGTGTTCAAGGGGAGAGCAACATTTGTTGGAATCAAGCCAGACGAGGGGTTGCACCTAGACCTTAAAATTATCCGCGTAGGTTTCCCTCTCACCATGACCTATGTGGATTAAGTTTACCTTAGGGAAAAGTTCGCCCCCTGCGGACTAACCGTGGGTTCTAGCGGTTTCAACGAGGAATACCCGAAAGAAAGGTTGAATGAAAAAACGAGCTTCAACATTAATGGTGCTTAGACAGCGAAAATCAAACGATGATCGGACCGCTCTAACTAACAATGCTCCCGATATATCCATCTAACAGATGAATAGGGACCATTGAAGCAAGTGGCTCATTAAACATCTGCCCGACTCCGCCAGTTGCAGGATTGTGAATCCAATTTCGTGCTCGGGATGGCTTTATAATGTTCTCGACCTTCAGGAAACTGAATCTAAACTGCGAGGGCCTTCGTGGTTGTCATGTGCTGGTGATACCAAACTAGTTTTTTTATTAGCGTGATATTAAGATATCTGATTGGCCACTAGATAGCTGATGTTAGAACTTTTGGAATCCTGAACAGTGCGGTCGATCACTCGGCGTGCTGCCATCCTGAAAATATACTCGGGTTGTCATGAGACTTTTGTGAGTAGATGTACCCGTGGCCCCTCATGTGGCTCCAGAAAAGATCGGACTGCTTTCTCCTCAAATCTTGGAGCATCGATGTGTCCATAGTGTACAATAGCGGTTTTATTTTTGGCCAAACGTATAAAGGCGGTATTCTGTGAGGGGCGAAAGAATGGATGAAGTGTTTTTCTGTCGCGTAAAGGAATCCGTTCATGCCGATAACCAATATTTCGGTATTTGTCCGAAATATATCATTGTCCTGCGAGGTGGGTCTAATCAGTGGTGGATTGCGCATGAACTTGTTTATAAGACAGACTTGCGCTGCATCTACCACACTCTTCTTCCTCGCTACTCATGTTCCGATAGCCGAGCACATCGAAGATATGAGAGGGGGTGCAAGCGTGGTAACTAACAGCTAAACAGCCCGTCTGTGCCTGCCACGCACGACCTGCTCCTCACTGAATGTAGTTTTTCATAAGGGCGGTGCGGAGCTCACATGCATGTGGGTATAATGAAGGTCATATTAAGAGGGAGCTATTGAAGCCTAAATCTCAGCTCTCCAGTTGCTCCCAAGTACTCGCATAATAGCCGAGTTATCCCGAATCTTGACAACTTTCCGAGTCAAGCTATCCAAACGTGTTAATTTGTCGGGTAGATGAGTTCTCAGTGTCAGTCTCAGTCTGTGAGGCACAATTTGACCGTCCGAGCTTGTCGGCCACCTGGCGCAGCGGCTGATATGGCTAAACACCCCGTCTTCGCGTGCCGAGCACGAACCAATCTACAGGTGCCGGGCTAAACGAAAAGGAGTGCTCTCCATATATGTGAAACGTGCATGCCACATTTCGGCCGCCATAATGGCACTGACAACATGAACCTCGTGCTTCCTCCAGAAGCAATGTGTGGTGTTGTGGAGTCTTCGGATATGTAAATGATGTCACGAGTAGCGTATGGGTGTATTTGTTAGTACGGCAAAGTGCTGTGATGCGTTCTGAGCTGTTGTGTTATTAAAGATTTGTATGGAGGCGCATACGGTCGATACGCCCATACAATAATGGAATATTCTAGGGCAGGTAAGACGGGAATAATCGGTGCATGTAGAGGTTGGGCACCAGTTCGTTGGTCGTTATGTCACGGATTCACTAGTGACCAAACAGACGGACGCGTGTACAACTATGCGTTGGCAACTATTACGGTCTCATACTGAGTTCAAACTGCCTTGTTTAATATCCGAGGAAATTAGTGTGCTAACTCTGATTAAATTCTTAGGAGCAAACCTTAGCAGGTTCGGTTTGAAATTCGATATGGATATTAGAGCCGAAATCCATCAGCCACTGCAGAGAAACAGCGTAATATTCACAAACCGCTAACTAAGTTGAATATCCAGCCTTCCTAACGACTTAAGACAGCGGGTCGCCTAACCAGAACCGCCGTTAGTGCTCGATTATTCGCGAGTTAAATCGACGTCGGGTCTGACCTGTATAATAGGGACGACATTCACGGCGTGGGAATTGGTAAGCTAAACCAGATCGTTCACCTGCATCAGTTACACTGAGTCTGGTGCTTAGGGTTGCTATCAGTCGATAGGCGATACCCAGGCCGAACTCTGCGGTCATGCGTTCCGTTGCTTCTGACATATTCTATAGGACAGTGGGTGCGAAAGTGTTATTGCATCTCACCCGCCTCTTTCCCCTTTGGCACTTAGGGAGGCAGCGACTTATGAGACTTTTTCGGTATCTATTCCTTTCCAGTTACTCCCGTAGATGTCGTCATTATCGTACTCATCCCTCCGACTCACTGAATTGCGTTTGTAACCTTTGAAAAATCGCTCTTTTATGCGTCTTCGGTTGGTTGCTATGGTAGTTGAGGGCCTGGGTTTTGTTAGTCCACGTGGTTTCCCTATTCACATCTATCCCACCTGACCTGACACATGACGTTTCACGCAAACGGCTCGAAGAAGAGCACAACGAAACGAGATGGCATTTAAAGATCCAGCATTTAATGCAAAAGTTGTATGCTGTGAATGAACCTTTTTTCCCCTTCGAAGGCAGAACCTACGAGCAGATCAAAGAAACGCCCACGCGTTCTCCCACGAACTTAGTTACAGAATTGGTCTTACAAGAGTTGGAAAGGGTCGTTTTCAACTGCTCCAAACCTGCGTTTTGGCGCCGATACGTGGAGGACACAGTCGTTATAATTGAGAGGAGTAGACTGTCGGGCTTTCAAAACCTACTTAAAGACATCTCCGGTATTTAGTTCGCAAAGGAAGAATAGAATGCCGAGAGAGGCATTTTCTTAACGTTTAAAATCGCACAGAGATCCAATGGAGAATTAAGCACCAAGCTGCTTTTGGTCACCTTCATCCACGCTGATGTCACCACAGAATAGACATTTGGGCATGCGCGCGACGTTGGTTCTCACATCGCGGCCGTTTCTTTGGCTTTAATCATGCGTCGATCTGGTGACCGCATTGCAGTTAGGTTCTTCATTGCCCAGGATGCCGCAGGTCTTTGAAATATCAGCGTTTTTACAGGTTTGGTTTGGCACGGGACACATGGCTGGCAATCCTCCGGAACGCAGTTGGTCATCTGAAGGTAGTCTGAGCGGTCCAATGGGATGCCCTTGTCTACAGACGAGATCACGAGGTCTTCTCTGAATTACGCTCCATGAGTGATTTGAGTGGAAGTTTGGGAAATATTTAGTTCGGTTTATGGGCCCTGAGGGTTGGCACTAGATTTTTGATGTGGTTCTTTGTCCCGTCTGTAGCTTCTAACCATACGAAATTGCTTCCATTTGGGTTGTAAACAAGTGTGTGTGAACGGATGCGTAGTGATATCAAAACCTCATCATCGACAACCGCAAATTTAGCCAATTTCAAATGTTCGACTGAGAAACGTACGCCACCCAACTGCGAAAGTTCATCCATCAGAAAACCAAAAACCTTACGGACCGTCTTTTCCCGGGCCTTTTTGCTCGAGTAAAGAGGAGAATGGAGAAGCTTAAAAACAGACCCTAGAAGAAGTCGTGACCTAAAGCTAATAAGCTGAGATGAAATTTGCTGCGAAACTATCCTGTGATACTAATTTCTTAGAATATTTCAGTAATCTGCCGATTTTACTCAGAAATGCTGACTTAAAAGCACATAATAACACCGACTCAGATATCATTCGGATGCTTAGCAAAAAGGCTGTGCTTTCTTTATACAAATATACATAGTTTGTACAGGAAGCCGCGTGGGTTTAAGAGGACTTACGACAGGCGTAACCACGGCTGATACAAGAGAGGTATTTAGACAAATAATGCATATACATTTAATCGGTGACGGTAGGTTAGGTACAGCACCAAGCAATCCAGAAACCCCAGGCTCATGTAATACGGGACCGGTTGTAATAGAGCTTTTACGGGTGGGCATTATAGTAGGTAAAAAGGTGTATACGGTCCTTGCAAAATTTCACGTGTTTGTAAAAATTGTAAGGTCGAAAACACGAAGTTTCCTCAAATTAGAAGTCAGGGAAGATGGATTAGGTAGGATAAGCTTTACTGAGTAGAGGAGCGTACAAGAACTCTGCAAGTAGTTGCCATAAACAGTCTCTTCAGGCAAGTTCCATCGCCAGCCGTGTCCCCCGTCATTATTGCTGCCCCAGCTGCGAAGTGTTTTCGGCTGCAACCAATCGATGAAGAGAGAAATATCAATCGGAATCACGGCAACGCGAGCCTGTAATCTACTCACTCGCATGGGTAGAGGTTGTCGCACACGAGTAGGCAAAGTTTGGCAGGCGAGGGCATGATGAGTCAGGGATGCCGGCGCTGATCGTGGAAGCAGACCGCCACATATTGCTCGTTTTTCTCTTCGAATTTATGAATTCGATAGTGCGCCTATGCTATAAAGGCTTCAAGAATTTGATAGCCCTAGTGGATAGCCGAATGAAAGCCCTGGGATGACTTTATTGCCAGTTTTAACAGCACCCACTCCGGTAGAATTCTGTTGATGCAACATCAATGTAAAAAGGATAATTGTTCTGGCGTTAAACATTCGCGAATTGTATACTTTTCCATCGTCGAGCAAAACACGAACCCCGGGGTTTTCAGGCTTTCCTAGTGCTGTACATAACATACCGATACCCATTTACTTGAATATAATTGCCTGATTAGACAAGAAATCGCCGCAACTGATGTTTAACGTTTTGATTGCTTCTACCGTTCAAGGGACCATATTAATATAAACACTCCCCTTTAAGACTTATCAAGGGTGCCTGGATTCCATTGCCCACTTTTCTGAAGGCATCTGTGTGTAGAAAATATGGTATAGACTAATATTTGCTTGCCTGTCACTCGCGATTTTTATAGGGTTTTCGGAGGCATTGTGCCAATCTACACTTTTCAGACAGGAAAGCCCAGCTGCGGAATGGTAATAGCATAAAAAACGGGCCCTATACTCGCGGGCTAGTTGACAAACACCTGAATTGAAAGAACTACCATGCGTGGACTTCAGATATGCTATTTTATAAATGGCGGTCATACGCTTTGGACTAAATCTGTTAGAGGTTTGACAAGTTCGTAGTCAGTTTCGTCCAAAAGTCTACCTCGATTCTAATATTCAGATGGCCCCCATTGTAAAATGGAGTTTATTTTCCTGTTTATCGCCCACTATTCCTTTTAGGCTCAATTTCTGCAGATTTAATTGATCTACAACATATAAACAAATACTATGTCACATCGTAGTGTTACACAAGGTCTGGAGACAAAATCATTGAATATTCGTATTGCCATCTCGACACCTTAAGGTTAATTTACGCCAGAATCCAAAAATATCTGCGAATATTTTCAACTTAATTTACTCACCGTCATAGAACCATCGTTCTTTCATAATTCTTTACCGAAACTTGAAATTACGCAAGCACCTTATCACAGAAAGTGTAAAGTCCCTATTGTCCGTTTCAGTCCTGACAACTCAACTTCTGAACATTTAAAAGGGTCGTCTTGGTAAATATTTCACGATTTACGTGTTCAGCTGGCAACTATCGCTTAAAATTTGATGACCAAAGGTTTTCATTTGAATCATAAAGCTCTTGATATTATCCCCCCCTGCAACGATGATCTTAGCAGCTCTAGTAATGTTTCCTCCTCATTTCGACCGTAAGAGATCTGTTGACGGCCACGAAGATCTCCTGTTTCGCCACTCCACTGGTGTTTTGTTCGGTCGGCAAAGAGGTGTCAAGATACGCCTACTAGCGGTTTGAGGCTCCTCGTGGCTTCTAAGGTCCGTCCCTCGCATCGACTCTAAGCGGACGGCGGAAGATAGCGATGGGTTCATCCTGTCTCGCCACCTTGACGATTGCTTTTACTATCATTCCAAAATAATTATGATTGCATATACAGCAAATAGACTGTGCAAGTGGCCTCATCCGATTTAGGAATTCTTGGTTGACGAGGAACGTTCCAAAATCCCTATATAAACTCTTACCTGCAGGGTGGTTCTGCCACACACGCAGATTTCTCATCCAATGAGCCACAGTTTTTGACTCCTTAAAAAGTAACCAGTCGCATCCATCTTGTGTATTTTTCGCTCAAGTTTTGGAGGAGATTTGCTTTATTATTCGCTAACCTGCCATATCCAACAGTATTTCATAAAGACAGTTAGCGCTCTTTATGCTTCAATATTCCTTCCAAGATTCTCGTCATCTAAATGCATTTTAGGTTATGGTGCCATTATATCTGTCTAACCCAACTTCTGATTCTCCTTTTTCAAAACTGAAACAGGGAATCCTACGACTGTCACCAATTGGCAACGGGGTCATTCAATGTCAGCAAACCCTCGGCTTACGTTCTCTGCTGATTGACGCACAAACGGATTAACTCATCAAGGCCAAGTTCCTCCGGTAAGCAGGTAATTTTGACTTCCGGTTCCGACGAGACAGCTAACAACATAATCAAGGGTCAGTGTGCCGCGCCTCCAGCGTCCTACCTGCTCTTGACCACGTCAGTCACAGAAGCTTACGGCGCCGTAGCAGTCATCAACGGCAGTTCTCCCGGTTCACTGAATATCTTACGCATTACCCAGTCGTGATGGCCATCAAGTAGATCACCGCCGACGTACGCTTGAACGCTGCTGATGCCGCGATAGCATCGATGCCACGTCCCGCCTTTGTGCTCCAACTGGATCCAAGCGAAATGCCCCAAAAACACCCAACCAAAGTAATCGTATCCAAACTCATAAGTACGCTTAACATCAGTTGCCATTTCTACGCCGGCAAGGAGTGGCGATTTCTTGTTGACAATAGCGATCAGCTCAGTGTCCTCTCGCCAACGGCAAACGTCTGCCAGGGCGTCAACAAGCCTCTGATCCCCGTTTTCAGGCCGTGTTTCTCTTTTCTGGACAGTAACCTCTGGCGTATTTTTACTCGCTGACGTCTCCTTTCATTCACGCTGCAGACCTAGTAACCGAACTAAAACTTTAGGTCGGCTGCCTGAAGTCCGGTCTCCAGAACCAGACCAACACCCTTACCACGCGGAATAATTCTTTTCTGGGGCGACATGCTAGCTTACCCCAGCATCATCCCAGCTACTACATTTCGGCAGATCCTCGTCAAATAACACGGATCCACCGACTCCAACCTCGTTCCCCGCTGTCTAACGTCATTTACCGGATCACATTTGATTGTAGACGATGCAAATACATAGCAGAAACAGATATATTACTCTGGGCGCGGATAGCCGAAGCACAACAGTAGCGAAGAACTGTGAAGACAGTTCCGGAGTCACGAAAGACTCGACGATACCCGTCCCCGACTTCAACCTTTGGGAGGCCAAAGTGCTTGTGAGAAACGCGTGAGTCGCGAGCTAGTCGAACTAGGCTTTTCCCATCCACATGTGCAAGGATCTCCTTCCCCATCTCTATTTAGTGCTAAGTTCTTGTGTGGTCAGAATAAAAGGTTGAGGGTATGAATTAAAAAGAAAGAAATGGGTAAAAATAGTATCAGAATAAAGAAAAGCAGGAAGGGAAGGGAGAGACATTGATGGCGCAAACTTTCCGTCAAGACAGCCACGTACGCCGCATTGGCAGTGTTGCAGGAAAGCAAATGAAAAGCCTCAGGTATGGCGGTGGAGAGTCAGCAGGTAGGCACGCCGAACATCGCAGTTTGGTGCAACAGTGGATTGTCGTCCTGTGAAAAGGCGTATCCGGCTAGAGAGAAAAGAGTCGGTCACGAAACAGCTTAACTACCTAATGGGTTAGGGAGGAGTAAAGCATACCAGATTGGGTCAATATACGGTAAGAAACCAGTCAGAGAGGTGGGTTGTGGAATCCCACTAATGAGGCTTGTGTTATGTGGCTGCAAGCCAGTTTCACGATTGGCACCTGCCACTAACTGGGACACTCGGTTCACCTAAATGGCCAATATGGTTGTCAGGCAATCCATCCAATATTTCTGAGGGTTGACTTGGGCAAGAGTTAGAAAACCCAGACTGAAAAAAACGCTTTTCTTGTTTAACCCATCTTCGCATCTAAAGTACTTTGTGAAGGATCTGCACTTTAGGTATTCCAGCAACAGCCAACATGATAGTAAGCGTCTAACTAGAGAAAGCGATCCACTGGCAACACAAATAATTCTGTTTTTTAAAAAGGAGAAATAGTAGCGTTTTAATTGTGCATCCAACAGCCCAAAATTGCACTGCATCGGTAGTTACTGTGTTCCTGTAAGGGCAAGACGGCTGGAGGAATTTTGAACACAGCTCTTTGTTCCTGAAGCGCTCTCTCAATTTCTCGAGGGATTACAACTTTTCTGCAAGAGAAAGACCACCTAGGGGTACCATAAAACACCTTTGCCAGCCATTGACGTCTTTGAAATACGAGTCTGGATGCACTAAGTACAACCGTAAGATGTTCATAACACATGGCAAACCCTAGGTAGTCCTGATGTTATTGTGTGCTATGTACACAGATTGATGCTAGGAAACCGCTTGCACGAAGACAGTTCGGTATCGCTTCGGTGGAAGTTATCTCACTCTCTTGTCAAGCTAACAAAATCAAATAAATGACAGAAATCCAAAGTGGACCAATTCCTATGGATCTATTTTAACGAGCCCTTTTCCCTAAGGTCCACCGACTTACTATACCAGGGGTATCAGGTTCAAAGAGCCAATATATAAAAAGTAATAAAACTCGGCGAAGCGGTAATAATTGAGACGAAGGGACCATATTACGGTGTCCTACACTACAGGTCAAATAACACTTAATGGAGCAACTTAATTAAGGTAAACTAACTAAAGTTACTAACCATTAACGAAAATGTGAAATTACGGATTAATTCTCTATAATTTAATTACACGGACATACATGAAGCAAAACGGTTTACAACCAAGCAATGACGTCAAGTAGTGTGCATTCGGAAGCAAACCAAACCGCGGCAGTAAGACAGGCATTCCACCACCCACCATACACAGCATTTCTCACTTGTGGTGGTATGCCTGAAAGGACCCAAATACCAGTTTGCAAGATGCACAGCCTCAAACAACAGCTTATGGGAGGATTAAGAATCAACTCATCCTCTCCTGCTTGTTTCTAGAGAGCTAGTTTGAGAATAAATGAACGATAATTTCAGCGCCATTTGAATGACTTTACATTTTTCTGGAAAAAACGATACAGTTTTCTGAATCCGTATTTGCTGCTTCTCATGGTATGTGCCTTCCAGAATCCACCTTAAGGTTGCCCAATTCTCATTTTTATCGTGAAAGACACTAAAAGCTTCATAGCATAGCGATTTAAAACATACACTACAAAGTTCCCTTTTCAAACTTGCCCTGAGTGAGCAAAGTAGGTGTTGAGAGTATTGTACCCCTCAACTCGACAAAATAACAGATTCAGTTTTTTTGCTTTCGATAAATGTCAAAAATTTTACGCAGCCGAGCTCAGCCGCTGATGCCGATAATCATACCCACTGTTTGTTCCCAAGCGTGCGGCACTGTTTGTAATCCTCAAATACTCTTGGACAGTGGCTAGACAAATACGCAGCGAAATACGCAGTACTTTCTGAACGGCTGTTCAGGAACTCAAGGGCAATTTCCAACAGCTACGTGCAGACCCTACGCCTTCGCCAAGGGCTGCGCAATCCCACAACCTACAACTTCAGTAGTCGTCGCGATCGGAGTTTTCAGAAATAACTCATCAAATTGTTCGCCAGTCCTGTATGGTTATTAGTCAAACGACGTCAGACAATATCTGGCAGTATTACCTAGGCGAACTAATCAGACGATATGGAATGGGAATCTGTTCCAGAAGAAATTATTGTTTTTTTATTTGGGATGGTGTAGTCGATTCCAATTTCCCTCCCTGTCAGTCTTCACTATCAAACTATCTTATATCTTTCACGGTCACTGTAAAAAGTAGCTAAAGATCAGACGTGTGGCCCCACGGGGAAGACAGGGGGGCCAAAGAGTGCTCCACTAGGGGTTTTATGAGGGGGGAGTAAAAAAACTGATAGTTTTTGCCGGAAGGCAAAAGTTGCAAGTTAAATACACGCCATCAGTTTGTTTAAATATCCAGATAAATCGTAAAAACACGAGCGCTTGATGAGCAAACAAACTGGAGGAGAAAGAAATAGAGACCGTATGGTTAATTGCAATTTCTTTGATGGTCACGACTGAAGATGTGGTTGAAGTTGACAGAGTTAATATCCTAACCTTTGACTTCAGACCTACACATAAATACTACATCTAACCCTAGCATCTTACATCAACCCCTATGTGCAACATCTAAACCAAACTCTAACCTTAACCCTAACCATATTAATATTGCCGACAAAGACAAGGAAGACTGGAATGGCCTTTTCTGGCTTATTAGCCGTCGTCAGCCAGTCATACCCAACCCAAGGTGGTGCACCACCCGAGGATCGAACCCGTTACCCCATGATCAGAAGTCCAACGCTGTAACCTCGGGTGGTGCACCACCTGGGGTTGGGTATGACTGGCTGACTGGCCAGAAACGGCCATTCCAGTCTCCCTTATATTTGCAGGCAATAGTAGTCTGCCTATTCTTCTACTGGCCTCTGTGAGGCTGCTGGCGGGGCTCGAGAGTGTGCGTCGAGGCAGAGCGGAACGAGTGAGTTCCGTTAGCGATTGGTGAACACTATTTAAAGAATGCAAGTTAACCCTAACCATTACCCATAAGCCTCTAGCCCTTAGTGGAAAGCTAACCCTAATGTTTGCACTTGAGAGAGGCACGACGGAGAATGAACGAAAGGTAGGAGGTTACGGTAAGCCTATCCAAGTGGGTATTTCACAGAAGTAAGGACTAGGCGGGACCACAGTCCTGATCGTCAACAAATAGCCACTAATGGGCAGTAGTCTACAATACACTCCTCAATCGGACGCCCACGTCAGTTCGGGCCCTAACGCGGCTAAAAGGTGGATGTCATGCAGTGGCAAAGACAAAGATAGTAGGTACAACTTACTGCGCCGCTGCATGGAGGGAGGCCGAGCGTTAAGCTCGTTCCAGTGTCCAAACTCTGCACCCGCACTAAAATATACACAAAAGGGGGGTTGGTAAATTGATTTTATAGGGGGCATATAGCGGCGGCGGTAACAGATACTTAGGCATCATATATGCATACATAATCACGACCAATCACTAATCTACTACACTCATCCGAAAGGGAGCTACAAATTAATGCGGCCATGAAACGTTTGAGAATACTCAAAATGACCAGGTGAATATGGGTTTGACAATAAAATACAAATGAAATAAGTGGAGTATCTTATATAAAAAAGGGGAAAGTCGAGAGGACAGCGTCTCGAAAGAGGAACTAAGACTAGTAGATAAAGCAAGCAAAAAGTTTATGGTTATACGTGGTACAAATGTCTCATGAAAGGACACAGGCGTTGCCTGATATTACTACTAGTAGTGCGACTATGGTAGGCTAATGCAAGCGATCAGATAGACCACTGTCCCGGATAGAACAGGAATGACTTGGGCAGCATCAATGTCACTTACCACTTTCCACAGCTGTTGTGTTCCAACGGTGAGACGCAGTCAAGACTGCCTACGAAGGATTACATAGCTGAAGCGACGGACAGAGCCAAGTATACCGTCTGCATGTGCTACGAACAACCTTTTACTCGATTCCACAGAGAACGGGTTTCAACGACTGGGAATGGTTTCGGACCTTGCATAAGTGAGAATGCCACATATAAAAGAAGCCACTAAAGCAAGGCCTTGAGCAGGCGTGAGCTATCCCACCAGTTGGTAGCTTTCCGAACCCCAAATGTCGTTGCAGTCTATAGGGAAGTTTTGTTTTTATAGAGGGGAGTCTGGAGGCTGAATCCGAAAGGGATTCACCTCACTACAAACCAGTAGCCTGTCCTATTCAGACAGAGTGGACGCGAGATTGTGATCAATGGATAGTGTGATGCAAAGTCACAGTTAAAACTGTATTGGCCCGATAGTTTAATAATCATGCACGATGATATCCACCGTCCTCTTCCTCTGCCAAATGGACCCGTTTTCACGCAAAGTAAAAAATACCGGAGTCGAGGCTGAATGCAGGACTTGTGCATTTTTCTATTTATTTTCCAAAAGTAGCAATGATGGGCCTGATGCGGTGTTGCACTAAAACTACTACACAAGGTCGATGGGCTGAAATCGGAAGTAAACACACGTGGGTAGGTGCAGACGATGCAGTATTTTGAATCTAAACACAAAAAAACTAAGGACAGAAAAAAAACACAAAATCGAAAAAAATGATAACAAGCTGCAAGTGCGCTTACAAGGTGGACAGACTAAAATGCCGAGGTAAGGCTCGGCTTCGCAATCTGAAAGATAAAAAAGAAGTCCCCATTAAGAAGTAAAACTAGGCTGAATAAAGAAATTCGGATAAAATTTGATGCAAGGTCGCAAACATCAACTCTCGTGGGCAAAGTGTTTCAACCGCATTCAGTAAAATTTATCAGTGTTGACATTGCAGGGTTTCTGAAAAGACGACAATTGAATTGCTATACAGAACGAATGGTTGCAAAAGATCGTATTGAGACATACGAAAAGGGACCAACACAAAATGCTACGAGCGTTATCGCTGTTAAAGGCATCGCTTACGGGAAATTTCTGTCATATCTCAATTGACCAGCCACAACGTATACTGAGTGTCATTGTCAACAGCAATCGTCACACTGTCGTTGACCTACGCGAGATACAAAATACCTGTCAACATGCAAATGGTGAGTAAGATTGCCACCCAGATTTCAGAGCCAATCAGGCATTCCGTACAATTCGAATCTCCATATCAACTTAACGGGACGTCTTCAACACGAGGCCCATATTGTATAGTCCTAACAACACTCCTACAGGGTGCCGATACCTGGGGTCTAGTAAAATCGAGACGAAGAGAAACCCCTTATATTTAAGTTGCCTTAGCAGTATTTTCAAGTTGACGCGGTAGAAACACATGGCCGATCCAAAAGTCCTGGAGACGAGTGGCCTACTCAGCATCTTCACAATGCTGATGCAAATGTAACTTCGCTGGGCGGTAACGCCAGGAGGATACCAAAACAGAGCCACCTGAGACAAATCTCCTACGGCAACGTTTTAGAGGTTCCCGCTGAAAGATCCGACTGTAAAATGCTAGAAAAACACTTGGAAAAGCAAGTCCCAAAGCTTTTTGGAATACACCAAGAGTACTGCAAGACCGCCACAAAAGATCGACAGACGTAGCAAATAGCAGTAAATCGAGTAGACGTTTTCGGGACTAGCCGAAGACTGGTAAATTGAGAAGAAGAAGAAGAGGTGGGGGAGGAGGAAGATAAGATCAGAATACAGAAGAACGACGTTGTTGTCCGTATTGATGACGTACACTCAGAGTTTGTATTGGTATTAAGTGACAGCTCTGCATACCAAATCTACAAACGTCGAAGCTAGCCAGACAAAAACCAGAAATATTTACCAACAACTGCACACGCTAGGACAGCCTGCTTCGGTCTCGGATAGCCGTGGTCGGACACCTCCGTGTTCACACTCTCCAAATCCACCCTACTAATCTAACAAATCCTGCAACAACTGCCCGAAACGTTTCAACCTCTGAAGCTGCATAAGCCAACTCGATGAAGTCAATTTTAAAGGAGCAGGATACTCCACCTTGCGTAGCCGCATGGCGTTTAAAGGTCCAACATGGACCGCAATAGTTGGAGCGTTCAAGGCAGTAGCTGCGAAATGTGGATCAACGCACGCTGCTCGCAGCTACCACTCTCCAAAGGCGTTGCCGTCTACTAAACCTCCACATCCATCTAGGTTGTCAAGCCTCAATCTACTTTCCACTCATGCACAATAATAGTTGCCAAACGGACAACAAAGCTACCGACAGTACAGTTACTCCCTACTTTAAAATTTTGATTGGAATGAGGAGGGACACTTCAGACACCAAAATCTGAGGACTAACCTTGAGCCTGCATTGATGTCCTCAAAAATTAGGACCAACATTTACACGTTGTCAGTTTGACTTGCAAACCCGGTGAATGGCATCGTTCACACCCGTTTTAAAGAGATTGTGATCCTTTAGTTTTTCAATGAAAAGTCAGGTGGCATTCTCCATAAAATGATGTTGTAGGAACTCCCGATCTATCAATATTTTCCTCAAGGAACCCTTAATAGCACTGCTTATTACCAGAGTTTAGGTCACCATCGTGTTCTTTCATCGACCAAAAGTGTGCAGCTAAAAGCACAGTCAACCAGTTTTCCAGTAAGGAAAGACAATAATCAGTGGGAGCGACGAGTGCGCATGCCCTTAGCTCGTAATTTTCACTGGCAACACAATTGAATAGGTCCGGGCAGAATGGAGCATTTTACGCAGTACAATGAAACTGCCCTGTTCCTTTAGCCTATTTTCTCAGAACCGTTTTGATGTTGCGAGGTTGTGAACTGTTATAGCTGTAGGCGATGGCGTCGGCAGTCAGAAGGAAAAAGTGAAACATCCTCATTTACTTGTTTTATAGGCCTGCGACAAACATGAGACCAGAAATTACACTTGAGCAAAAGAACATATGCAAGGAGAGAAAGTCAAAACAAAAGTTTCCATTAAAGAACCATCATATCTACCATAGAAGCTATCGGGTGGAGCACAGTATGCGGGCGAATCAGAGAGGAGTTTCGAAATAGTAAGCACAGATCACTAATCTGGACAACTGCCTGGTTGCGAGATTTCTTGTATAAAATACAGTAGATGGCCTAACTCAAGTGATGTCGTGTCGAAATTTGAGCGAGTAATTAAGCAGAGGTTGAGAGGCGAGTAGAATAACAAGCATGAACTGTTTACATGTAATGAAGTCAAGAGTTACTCACGTCCTGAGAGTTAAATCGACGACAAACGTCGCTGGTGGCACGAGAAGAAGGCAAAGCCAAAAAGCAGGACATCCAAACACAGCTGCATCCTGTAGGCAGAGAGGAGAAGGAGGAGGAGAGGAGGAATTAATAAGGAATCAAATAGCAAAGGTAAAACGAAGGCAGGAACTACATTTTAGGTTTGACGGCAGAGTAAAGATACCAAGCTATTCTGCTCGTGTAAGCCATAAGAAGTCAGTCATCATAGAGTGCCAATATCTGAGTCAAACTCCTACACTGACCTGCAGTCAAAAAATCCCTTACACATCTGGTACTTTCAGTGGCCATATTCCCTCTGGGATTACCATCGTCAAGAGTTGGCGATTTAGCGCGTTCGGCCTTCACAGGTTAGTTCCAACGATGCAGAAAACAATGACGAAAACCGTATAAAGCAGAATCAGGGACACATGATGAAATGTCAATCGCAATTCTCAAATGTGTTTCGATGCGACAGAATTACTTAAGCAGGGTTGGAATATGAGTTGTCGTGCAGCGTAATTCAAAAATAAGTCAGTCACGTTACGATTCCGGCCTTTTGAAAGAGCTTCGTTCCGGCCGCCTGCGCTAACTAAACCCTGCATTTATTTTTTCTCATTGATTTTCAGTGTCTTAAAAAATTCAAAAATATTTTATACAAGCATGCACAAAAATATTACTTACAAGATTCATTTCATGTCACTGCGAGATTTTTAGATCGTCAAATGCCCATTAATAGATCGGCATATATATCCATCTATTAATGATGCTTATAAAATACAGGACCTGGTCTACAAACATCGCAACATTTTATGAGCACTATATGACGTCTTCCTCACAATGCAGAGAAATGTGTGCGAGTCCTTAGACAAAATGTATACCGAATGTGGCTTTGTAATTCTGAATGCAACTTTTTCCCTCATCTGCAGGGGCAACGCAGAGATAGAAAGCAGTTTAAACTATTCATAAAAACAGTGTCAACCTTGCCGTTTGTTACTACCTCAGGTGCGGTCGAATTCGTCGTTCTTCCGGGGTCGCAAAAGGAAAGATAGATATTTTTTGCCAGAGAAGGCCTCCCAGAATCCTCTTCACTTTGAGCACCGGCCAATGTCAGTTTAAGCCTAAGAAAACCAGCAAGATAAGATTGCGCTTTGCAACTTGAAGTGGACTGTTGAACTGTGTTTAATTATTTCCTGTTCTTTTGCAGGAACGGAGAGAGTTCCTCCTAGTTGACATCAATACTACCTGCGACAGCTAAAATGACGGCTTCGATTACTGGCGCTTTATAATAAGGTCTACCGAATCGGGTGCATCTGAAGTAACGGATTCAGAACAGGACGTGGTGATTCCAGCTCCATTTTCAGCCAAATATTCGAGTTTAGTACCAGAAACTTCAGTGAGTGTTCAATTTAGACCCAACTTAACGTATACGTTCCTTGAGGGCGTACGTTCGCTCTACAGACATTATGCTAAATGCGCCAGTCTTGCTTCGAAGCCATTAACATACATGCCACGACGAGAAAGTAACCGCCGCACGGGCTATCCGACTTCTCACCCGTCCAAAAAGCCGTCATGGTTAAACAAACACTACAAGCTTGTATCAGGTGAAAAAAAAAAAACACCTGCACATAAACACACCTCCACTAACTCAGGAATTCTTTTAAACAGGTATAAGCATGGTAATCAAGAACTCACCAGTCCCACCATGTCAGAGGCCATCGGTAACGTTGGATAGAAATGAGTATACACCGCAAGGAAAAGGAACCAGAGGGCAATGCTACCCCAAACTGCAAGGTGCGAGAAGACCGTCCAAGCAGTGTACTGCAGACCAGCTTTCAAGCAGACTATAACGACGACGTACTGTAGGAAAGAGAAGGAATGTAGTGGAAGGAGAAGTAGGCAGGCAAGGAGTGGCTGAAAATAGTGCGCTTCACCTACCGTGTACACGGCATTGTCCAAGACTAGAAGACTGCTAGTCTGACCATTTGAATAAACGACATCTAACAAAGAAACAGCAAAACGGTAAACATAAGTCAGCAGAAGAGAGAAGTGTGAAGTCGGAAGGCGAGGGCCGGCTCAAGACCCGGAAAGTTAGTTCGGAAATTTGTGCCCGGACCACAATAAATTACCCTTATCACATGGGTGGAAGTTGAATAATAAGGGGGATGGATTTACAAACTCTTAATACAAGAGTACAAGGCTAAGAATTCAATGACTCCTTCCACAATAACAGGATCGTTTTTCCGACCTGATGACTTCTGACTATAGTCAGTTGGACAAAAGGGCGTTAGGGAAGGAAAAATTGAAACAGACTAAACAAAACATAATTGTTCGCAAACAGATGCATTTCTCTAGAGCCTCGCACAGGGCACGCAAACGTATCGATTGTATTTATGACCTCCAGGGTAAACATCAATGTCCATTAGCCCTAAAACGGCGTGATTTCAAGTGACGGGTGTAACACTCCATCTAGCGGATTTCCCACAACCGCAAAGGACAATAAGTCAACGGGAAAATTAAGGAATACATGATTAAAAACGAAAACACTACTAGTTACGGATGAAAAAATTACTGGGCCATATGGCATCCTGATGTTTATGAGGGACCGCCTTCCCTAGGTCAAGGTAATGTCGGCAAATCTGCTTGGGAGCGAACTCAGACTTTGTAAACTTGCAGGTGTAGTCACTGATCGACCATCGCTCCCAACGAGGTCCACCGCATGATTGCGCAGGAACGGTGACTTGTGCGGGAACTAGTTTATGGTGGAAGTAAACTTCAGCTGCATCTGCCACAGTCTCCTCCTCCTTCCACCACTTGGACCCGGCGTCAAGCCATAGTCAAGAAGCCGGTAGGCGGGGTGGGACATAGGTGGCTGGCGCAGCGGAAAGCTGCACCTAGGCGTGCCAACAAAGCCCCTCTCTTATGTAGTGCACCATTGGTCATGGGTTGGCATCCCTAATAACATCTGCTGTGCCCTAATCTAGACACGGTGTTTAGTCCAATGCATCTACCATGCGACCCGTTTAGACGATAACGGTCACTGACCAATTAGCTTGCTTTTACTGAGATTCGAACTGGCCTCAGTAAGGCAAGACTGCACGGCTGGATCGCAGGGTTCAAGGCCCCTGTAGATAGATGCGTCCACTAAATTTGGAATTACATATGCGCTCCTGCCCAAAAGGTGCCTAGGCAGGGATCAGGTGGCGGCAGGCTCAACGGAGAACACTGATCCGATAATACATTTTACTAACCCACAGAAACCATAAAAAGTGCTAGGACATACCCCAGAGCCACTTTCCCTTATCGGTTCTGCTTGAAGCGTACAGGTAGAAATTCATATTAAAACCAGTAAAACTCCACAAGCAAACACAGGCCACGTCTGCCAATAAACAAGACCTGCCGTCGAAAGTATGATTTTTTGATAGGGTGAAGAGCACACCTATATAGTGAGGTTCACATGACAGGCAAGCTGAGAGGAAAAATGACAGTGGGATGAAACAAAACGATCGTAGAAAATGTTAGACTAACCGTAACGGAAGGCGAGGGCGGAAAGGGTGAAGATGATCAGCGAGTGAAATGTTCCATCGAGGAGACAGAACAGGAAGACCTGGAAATAGGACACAGTATGAAGTTTCACGTGGCGGAACATTACTCAAAACGTTGTAAGGACTGGAGTCTGAAACAGCTTACGACGGAACATACTCTTAGATTAAAGGAATGCAGTTTGTGAGCACGGTAGTAGATGTCCGGGGACGATAAGCATTCATCTTCGGGATAAATCCGGTCAAAGATCCCCATCGCGAGGGGTGGCGCAGCCGTGAAAGCCTAAAAATGAGGTGATTTCTTGTGTTATTACGATTGAAATTCGAACACGCGTTTATCGAATAATCTACTTCGATCGTTTTGGGACCAAAATGCATGTCTGGGATTCAGCAAGGAGGATTGGTTAGGCGGCAACCAAATGTTAACTGGGTTCTTTCTTACCCTTTTATGCACTACGTTAAGGAAGTTGAGGAAAGGCTCAATTTTATGACATTCGCCGGAGTTAAGCACACTGCAAAGGTACAAGCTTTTTATTCAGCTGGAACTATGTAGTACTCCGAACCTGCATATTCCTTTGTCGCAGCAACCGGTGTAAGACAAAATCCGATTGAATAAAATAAAGCGTGCTGTACAATCACCCTGGTGGCCAATGATTCCAACTTTACAAGCTTATCCAATCCCCAGGATGTTTGAAGCTGTTTTCTGTGCTTTAGTCAACTGTGTATTGCAAAATAAACGGGATATATTTGCAAAATTTATGCATGAGTCAACCGATAGACGACAGTTCGACCGTCGTAGTCCGACGATGTCCACCGTATGCTCCATGGGAAAGTGAAGCAGGGACGGTGACTTGCGCGTGAATTAGTTTTAAGTGATAGTAGCCTTGCGCTGCAGCTACCGCACTCTCTCCTCCTCCCCCACCTGAGCCCGATGTCAAGACAGAGTCACGAAGACCGGAGGTGGGAGAGGACGCAGGTGGCTGGCACGGCCGGGTCCCCTGAGTCCTAGCCGCCCCTAGGCGTGCCACCGCACCTTCCATGTTCGGCATTTGTTAGCGGAGCGCAACCCGAATTACGCATGCCATGCCCTGATGTGGCCCCCGTGTTGGTCCAACGCATCTACCACGTGGCCCGTTTAGGGAGCAATACACACGACAGTTCGACCGTCGTAGTCCGACCGATAGACAATAAGCCCTTCAAGTAACATACTTAGCGTTTTTTATACACTTACAGCATAGGAGAAATTCAAAAAATAAAACAATACATACTCTCCCCATGACGATGACGAGAACATAAAGACTTCAGGTTAGCCCCAAGAGTCTCTTCAAGCGAGAACTGCCGTTAATAAGCTCTTGGGTAGGACAATTTTTCCTGATCTTTTATTAGGTTTTTCTGAAACTATTGGCCGATTTCAAAAACAAACATTTGTTCTTGAAAAGTTTACACTACGTAAGATAAACTTACGTCAACGTATAACCCTGAACATGTATGCATATCTGCCGTTAATAAAGAAGATAGATTAGCCCTCGTCTATAAATATCCATTGGCTTTGATCCAAAGAAATCGCTCAAACAAGTTTCAACCTAATTTATTCTTGAAAATGTTTTTGTTTAGATGTTTTAATAAATGGCAGTAGGTGGGTGAAAGATCCGGAGAATACGGAGGAGGTGGTGGTGGTCAAGTCTCGTATTCCCAGTCCAGTGTCAACAAAATATGGCCATCGATGTGGAGCTCATTATTTGCATTGATTGTAAAATTAACGAATGAGGCAACTCTTTGTGGTGTTTAAAAAAAGGATTTTGCGAACTGCTGACGTTGAAAATCAATTGAAAATGTGCACCCTGCGTAAACAGTGATCTATACAGGCGAGAGGAAAGATACTTCACTGAAACGCAGCAGTCCACTGTGTTGAAATTTCCTTAGAAGTATCTTCTCCGCTATTGATAGTTACAAGCCCAGCTAAAAAACGGGAACAGCCTATGATTTAGCTCGTGACGCAGTCGGGTATAAATGAAGGTATCGAAGGAGGCTGAAAAATATATAAGCTTTCAAGAAGTCAAAATCGGCAAAATAGGAGCCGGACTTTTAGCCAGTAGACGTGTTGCAAGCAAGATAAATCAACGAGTTCATTGCTGAGCGCGCACCAATTGCTAACGGAACTCGCTCGTTCCGTTCTGCCTCGAGGCTCACTCTTGAGCCCCGCCAACAGCTGCACACCGACAAGTATCATAGGCAACTGAACCCTGCCGGCGGAGACTGGAATGGCACTACCCGAGGCTCGAGCCTGCGACCTGTTGATCAGAAGTCCAACGCTCTGACCATTGAGCGATAGGCATAGATGCCTGTGCTACTAGCCACTGTGCGGCTGCTGGCAAGGCTCGACAGTAAGCCCGGAGGCACAACGGGAAGAGTGAGTTCTGTTAGCGATCGATGAGTGTTCATCAAATATTGACAATAAAACGATCTCGTGGCTCATTGTTTAGAGCGTTGGACTTCTGATCAACAGGTCGCTGGTTCGAGTCTCGGGTGGTGCACCACCTGGGGTTATGTATGACTGGTCGATGACGGCTAATAATTCAGAAATGGCTATTCTAGTCTCCCTTGTCTTTGACGGCAGTGTTTATCTGCGTAAAACAACGAGTAATTGTATGCTACTGATGGACTGTCGGCAGAATGAGAGTATGACATGGGTATTGAGCTACAGCTGATGCATTTTACCTCAAACAGTCATATAAACATTCGAATCGAATCTGAAAGTTTTTGCGCCGAATAATTCACTCCCCGTTGGAGCATTCACGTATGAGAAGATTAAACACTTTATGATCAGTTTCATGCCCGGCTGAATTGCAGTTGATGATGCAGCATCGTACCACAGTGCATACGTTCCAATATCTGAATTCGGAGACAGCTGCGCTTCGGTTTTTTGATAGCACTGTATTTCTTCAGAACTTAATGGGAGCCTGAAAGCACCACGATATATCGTCAAGCAACGAGTGTGCGTGTGAGAGAGAGAGAGAGAGAGGAGACAGAGAGAATGCTTAGCATACCACGTTGTAGATGGCGATTGTCCAACGCTCGAAAAGGATTGTTCCCGAAAAGCCCGTCCACCAGTTGAACCAAAACAGAATTAAGTAGAGGCAGCAATTCTTGTAGAAGCAGTAGAGTACAACGTCAGTTATTCGACTGTAGTTCCAGACACCATGTACGAAGAGAAGACGTTTAAGGAAGCGAAAACTGTCCGATCGCAAAGTCAGACGCTGAGACAGCTTGTGTGCCCTCTCTGCCAATTATTCCTACACCGACATGAGCAGCCTGTCGGGGAGGAATGGAGGGGAAGAGTTAGAAGCAGGATGTACTCAACGGGTCTAACCCCTAAACCCTATCAGAACAAGGAGATGTGCGCCTTAGAGTCAAAGTAATAAGGGAAAGCATGTCTCTACCAAACCACTCTGAGCCATCGCAGTTCGGTTAAAATGCATTTATTAACTCCCGGGTAGGAGTAGAGTCAGCGATATAAAGAGGAGCAATTTTTCGTTCAATAATGACGACTAAAGCTATACTTTTAACAAACTAACTTCTGTGGATAAGACAGCAATTAAAAATATACACCATGCCAAATATGAAGTCAATGCTTAAAGGTGCTGCGAGGTCCAAAGGGAAACCGGTACATGCCAGACTAACCTGTATCATACCGACATCGTTTGCCCCATCGCCTATGGCCAAGGTAACCTCCTTGGACCTTGATCGCACGAACTGCACAACAGCGGACTTCTGCCATGGACTGACACTGAAAAGGCGTACCGTAAATAGGGAAAGAAATACAAAGGGGACGCTGGTTGCAGTGGCATGCAGCCAATTGAATAGTTACTATTTTAGGAATTCTTACCGGCAACAGATGACCGCAGCGCATATTGTGCACAGATTGTAGAACTGTTCAACACACGGTGGGCATAACAGTATATCGAGAGTCTGTGGGAGAGAAAAAATTTCAAAGCATCAGACAAAACAAGTAAAGGCAGCTAAATACCTGCAAATATGAAATCAAGCGTCAAAAAGCGTACAAACACTATAATCCAGGGACTCTACTGTACCTTCAAAGCTAGTCATGCCTTTCCGAGGGTCGATGCTGCATTGAAGAAGGGCTACTGCTGTCGTTTTATGAGGGTTGGTAGTTTGTATAAGGGCAGGCACTTGCATTCGAATTTCGGAAAGGACTGTGAGGCGTTGTTGGGTAACAGCAGTTTTGGAACACACACCAGTACATGAGTAGCTTGGTGAAATTAAGTTGGTAGCAAATACTGCATATATTGTATAGTAGTGCACGCAGTAAACGCATCACCTACTCTAGTCGTCGGAATGGTTATCGACCCTACAAGAAGCAGAGTGCGCACCCTTATAGGGAAATGTGTGGATTCTAGCATGCCTCATCGGTACCATCACCCACTTTTCAGTTCTATTCGTCCTAACCCGAGCCTGTCATTAAAAGGCAGTACGTTTGGGCACAGAATAAGAGAAATACGCTGCCAAGTTGCCCACGCCAGTTAAAAATCGCCACGACGCAGATTGTGATGGCGGTGGCAGCAGCAGCAGCAACAATAACAGCCATGATGATTATCATCCTAAGTATTTTTGTCGTTTGGGTTCCAAAACCAGTGCAGGAGGGAACATTCGCAAGGTTTTGAAGCCCCACATACGTTTGAGTTTTCAAACCGTTTGCCCTTCGAGAGCGTCTTTACGCAGAAGGTTCGGGTGCCTGACTGAAAGAAACGTGGTCGATAAGGAGATGTTAGCACTACCTTTCGAGTACGTAGACAAGACCGTAATCCTATGTGCAGCTGCCGTGACGAGAACCGACCTAACCGAGCAGGTGTAACATTGACGCTGAACAGACGAACAACTTGTTGACTTGCATACTTGGTAACAAACCGATACTTAGTAGACGCGTTTAGTTATGGATACCTCAGAAGAGCCCTCCCACTTATTAAATTGCAGTTGGGTGATACGTTGCCATCCGAATTTGCTCCAAGTGACGTGCATCAAGGAACTACTCCTAAAGAGGCCGTAGTAGGTCTAACAATTGGATCATCTTCAATTCAGCTAAACGAAACTGTGTCCTGCTACCCTAGTCCAAGAAGCTCCTCGGACGTGAATATTCGCCCCCACCCCCATCCCCTATTAGTGACGGTTGATGTGGTCAAGAAAAGTTACCAATAATGCAAGAGAGGCTGGAGGGACCATCTCTGGCTTATTGCCCATCATCAGCCGGCTATACCCCAACCTCAAGCCGGTAGGATTTGGCTCGTGAACTCGGATGTTTGGTAACTGAGTACTGACCTATGGGCTCCGCACACTAAGACCTACGACTGACAACACCAAGTAATATTGAAATGGCACTAACCAATCCCTTCTGATGGCAAAGTTGAGTAAGAATAGAGGAAAACCGACAGAGTTAACAGGAGGCTGGGAAATCTACTCTAAGGGTTCAGAACTCCACTTACTTGGTGGTCTTTTGAGCGAGGAAGAGGAGTAAGGCAGACAGCAAACACAAAATGGAGGGATAACAAATTCATCTCTTCACCCCCCCCCCCCAAGGGCTTTAAGAAAAAACAGGACAGGAACCCACCTCCGCCTCTACAACGATAGCTTTTGCCTTCCCTGATGGATCCTCGGAGGCTTTTTCGAGCTGATTGTGCGTGTCCTCCAATGATGTACTGTCGAACGTAAAATGCACTTGGTTGGGTGTCAGAAGGTTGCAGGAATAGCCTAAAATCAACAGAGGTGTTCAGACGGGAAACACACGCTGTTATCTATTTTTGCGTAAAAACAACTGCAAGATAAAACATTTTAGTGTACTAAGTTTTAAAAGCTCCACTGTCTCCTGCCTCCCAAAAACTTACTGACGCTGACGTGTCTAAAAAGGCTAGTTTTACTACTAAATTAATGGACCTACCCATTACGTGCCACACCGAATGTATAGTCACGGTAAGGATAGGTTGTTTTTTCGTGACCTATGCGCTATTGGGTGAGTTTCTAGTGATCCGAGTTACGCCAGTGACAGATACGATGAGGGTGGGGGGTGAACTCTGATTACAAACGAAGATGAAGGGGTTTATAGGATGTGTCCTGGTGTGTGATAGAACAACACTATGGGCATCGCCGGCTGTGTTGCTATTCTGTTGGCCAATAGGGTCAGTGGATTCCTATCGAAAAGTATATATCTACTTATAACGAATGTATTTTTTAATTGCTGGTCTAGTGCTCTTCTGTGTTGATCCTCGACACTTTGCGAACAACAACTGCGGTAACTCACAGTATGGATATCTAATTTCGCACCTTGCTAGCTGATGCCATGATTTTGTTGGGATCCGTCTCCTCGTGCCCTTATTTATTATAAGTAGTAGACAGTGTACAGAAATAAGGTCGCGTAAGTTATCGGAAGCATTTTAAAGTGTGTATACTCGCCAATGTTGACTGCAGTCTCCTGTTTGTCTCCGGTGAGCAGCCAGATAGAGATACCCGCAGCTTGCAGATAGGCTATCGTTTCCGGAACCTCGTCCTGAAGTTTATCCTCAATCGCCGTCACACCCATAAGCATGAGGTTCTGTAACGAGCACGATGCGAGAAAAAGCATCAAGTTAGACATCGACAGAGTAAGGACTTCTCGTGTAGGAGAATAAAATCAACACTTACCCTCTCTATTTCATCAGCCATGACAGCTAGGGCATCCTCGCGATCGACGAGGGTTGTGCTAGCAAGGTGATACCGCAGCCTCCACTCCTCATAGACACCTGAATCGATCTCGGCATACGCGATACAGAGTGTTCGAAGTCCTAGGGAGGACAAGAGCCACTAGTTGACAGGTTCTCCTTACATAAAAATTAAATGTTTCCAAACAGGCAGAGTTGTTACGAACTATTAGAAATGCTTTAGCCACGACAAAACTTTTTCCTTTGATAAAAATGAGCACAAAATAAATGGTCGCGAAGGGCGTTAAGCTGAAGAAACCTCCTGGCGTAACCATAAGTCCTCAAATGAACAGCATTCCGTCGCTCGTTTGAAAGAAACAAGAAAAAAAAAAACAAGACAAGACGGTCCACTTTTAAAAGTTCATGGATAAATGGAATTTAGCTAAGCGACGTAAGGCTGCACAGGTTAAACAGCAACAGAAATATTGGACTCGTGTCTGTACCATCAACGAGGATAAAAGCTGATCTTAGGAATCATTTTTTGTCATTAGCCTTAGCAAGAAATGAAATCTGCAGGGAATTTAAACTTCAGCCATTTTTCAGTCATTTTTCCAAAAACGAATAAAATGTACTTAAAAACGGGTTGGGTTCTTTGCTAACCAGAGTACAAACGACACCAGGGCTAAAATTATCCCCGGTAAATTAGTTATGGGAATTCTGCCACGGATAAAATATTCGTCTCATACATGCCATTGGTGTATTAAAAATTTATTTTCACATCTGTGATATTACACAGGAGAGCGCATTAAATGACATTCCCAAATTATATGGATACAGTACAAATTCATTAACACTATTTTTGCAAATTCGGCAGCTCGAAGGGATTCGAAACTACGATATCAAGCGCAAGGCTTGTGTACAGCGAACGCTTTAACCACCTGAGATATGAGACCCTAATCAAATGTATCAGATGGATTATACAAAGCTGCCAACGCACCTATTAAATAAGTGAGGCTGGTAGCCATCTGGTGGATTCTAGATTTGCTACTTAGGAAATCCTGCTTGGGCAGTTAGTTTATTGTATCGGAAGTGGCGGATCCCATACTTTGCATTAGGGTTGATTGGGTAACTTGACCCAACTGTGGTTGAACTCATGGCTCTCAGCCGCGGCCTTGTAACTCAGGTGGTCAGTGCGTTGGTCATATTCAAGCCCTGCACTTGTTGTCGTGTGTTCAAACCCTGTCAATGCCGCTGAGTTTTTCACGATTGGGTCAGATAAATTATGACAATGTATGAAGAACACCGAAGGGAATACAAGTAGATCAGCTCTGCACGTGGGCAAAACAACAAGAATTGAGGGCAAAAATAAGGCCTATTGTTAAGATTTTACCTTATTCTCACATTGGCACTACAATAAAACGGAGATAATAAACCCGTGATGTAGCGACTACGGATCAAAATCAGCCGATTGAATGAGTGCAATGAAAATAAGCTGAAGGATTCTGTCTGAAACCGGAAGGTTTCCCAAAACGGAAGGGTTCCCGTTTGGTTCAATAAACAGCCTGGATAAGTTCCGCTCAGGATTTCGAGGCAAAAAACAGCGAACATATGGAGAAGAGAAAGCGAATTGATTAGGAAAGTCAACATGGTGATCATAAAGCAGTTTTTAAGGGCTCACCAGTGCGCGCATAAACCCTCAAATGGTCCAACGTTTCAGTGGTGTAGGCGCTCTTAGGAGACAGACGCTCGTAGATAACGGAGTCCTACAAAGAACGCAATGTACCCTAAAAGACTGTGTTGAGATAAGATGAGAATGATTGTCCACTGTGAAATGATGACTAGAGTACAGAAAGCCCACTGGGAAACTAAACAGACTGGCTGTCAGCTATGAAGCACCACAGAAGGCTCTTGCTGCCGTGAGAGCTGACATAACCTGCTCCAGTGAACACCGCAGGTCTACCTAGTGCGACTAACGCTCTGCGACTTAAGACCAGAAGCCGGGTGATTACTGTCAATCTCGTATTTGATTCTTGAACATATGTTGACAAGTTAGGGAGCAAAGAGGTCGGCATACCACACTCATTGAGATCAATCGCAAGGTATATGTTAACGCACGTCTGTTTGTTCTCCGATGGACTTCATAATGTTCATTTCAGTTCACTCGCCTGATTCTGCCCATGCTTGCAGGAGTAAAAAATTGTTTACAGGTGTCTAGCTCAGTCGTACACCGGCTCGACTAATAAATCTTAGCAAATTGAACAATAGCCTCCTCCAAGTGTGCCTTCAAGGCTATACCCCCCCAGGCTGGACATCACCCAATCTTCTTTAGCCTGCGGATTGGCCAGCAACAAATATAGCAGTCCACTCATTCACATGAAACGTTATAAACCTACGCGCTATCATGGAGGAGGCAAAACTAACCACTATCAAGTGAAACAGCGACTGTTACTGGTTTTTCGTGGGATGATCAGGAGCGTACATTCAGTGGTAAAAAGGTCGGAAAAATTTAGAACCCCACTTCCTCATCATCATCAGCGGTCGCGGCAAACTAATCGTTGGTTAATCAGCCGCCTTGTGGGTGAGAGATAGTTGGACAGTCTTCAACAAAAACTACCTGTACGCGGATAAGTAACAGTTGTGCTGATCGGATGCGGAGCGCTGAGATCTGGCGCACAGCGAAGTTCGGCGGCGGTCACGTAGTGATAATTCAGTAAAAAAATTATTGAAGTCAAATCACCAACGCGTACAATCTTGAAAAAATAATATGGGTAGCTGCTAGATACCCGTTTGTACAGAAAATGCTCAGACAAACGCATAAAAAGTGGCCATTAAGAACCAGCCAGATCAAAGTCGTATCTCGTATGACTTGCTGATGACGGCTAATAAGCCAGAAATGGCCATTCCAGGCTCCCTTGTTTTTGTCGGCAATGTTCATCTGCCTATAATACTAGCCACTGTGCAACTGCTGACGATTATGGAAGGTGAGCCCCGAGGCAGAACGGGGCGATTGGGTGTCCCGTAACAAGTCGGTGAATGCTCATCCACCAACGCAATATTCCCGATCAAAACCAGCAAAACAACGAGCCCGTAGCTCAATGGTTAGAGCGTTGAAATTCTAACCAACAGGTGGCGGGTTCAAGTCTCGGGTGGTGTACCACCTGGAGTTGAGTATGGCTGACCGATGACGGCTAATAAGCCCGAAATGGTTATTCAAGTCTCCCTTGTCTCTGTTGGTCATGTTCAGCTGCCCAAAATAGACAGTTACCAAGAAACGGAGATAATAAGGGCATCTTTCAGAAAGCCATGCAGCCATCACAACTTGCACCGGTGTGATCTAGATGGCAAGCCAGAAACCCCATGAAATAAGACGCAATCAGGCCAGTAGCCTACAACGCATGAAAACAGCCCTAAATGTCATCGGAGGAAAACACAACCACTAAATTGGATGAATTTCTCGGAAACAGCCGAAAGTGGAAGAAGGAAACAGAGAAGGACCTACCGCTCCCTTCACCAGCAATAAGATTCTGTCCTCGGGATCCCTTACGATGACGCTCATTCGCTTCCGCGCGCTAGTGAATTCTAGGACATTGAGAATTTTGTAGACCTTGGGCTCGCCCTGCTGAATGAAGAATTGCAACCAAAATAGGGAATAACGAGGAAGTCAGGAGAGGCAAGACGTGAAAAACCGAAAAACATTGGAAGCATCCAAGGAAATATCAGCGTATGATGTTTGAAGTTCATTTGGACCGTTAATATCGTCTATGCTGATTCATAACTCACGCCCACGCACCTATGAGCTTCCATAGATCGGTCATGCTGGACGGCCTACAAGGGGCTAATTGCGACAGTACAGCTTCTTCAACATCCGACGGTTAGGAAGGAAGTGCAAAGTCAGGCTCCATACGCCAGAAAAAGGAGAACGCAGAAAAAAAATCAATGGAAAGTTAAAGTTTCGGAATGGAGTCAGAGAACCTTGGACGTTTCAGTGGCTGGGGGGATATCATTCATGGTAGTGGGGGTGGCAGTGGCGGTAAGAATGGCAGCAGCTGACGGTGTGCATGCTGTATCGGTGTTGTCTGCATTGTGATGAATTTCGCTGTCATGGATGCGCATGTGACCGAATAGGCCCATGCGATGAGTGAATGCGCGAGGACAGTGAGGGCAGTGGAGACGGCGATCTTTGCTGTGTGTTGGTGCTATAGGCACTGGTTCGCCAGTCTCTGTACGATGGATTCGCAAGTGACCGACCAGGCCGATGCGTGAGGTGAATGTGCGGTCGCATTGAGGACAGTTTAGGAGAGAGTCCCCATCGCTGGTGGTGGTGGTAGTGGGTGCAGTGGATGTGGTGGTAGTGAAGGCGAAGGCGTAGGCGGTGGTGCTTGTGGTGGTGGGGTTAACAGGCGATGAGTATTGGGATGTGGTCTTTATGATGGTGGGAGTAATGGAATCGATGCCAGAAGTGAGGGTGGGGGGAATCTGAAGGAGGGTTTGTAGAATTTGACGTAGAAGTTGGAATTGTCTGATTGTTGGTGCATTGCTAGAGAAGATGTCCAAACAGGCCGATTCGCGCGCGGAAGATGCGTTGACAGCGCGGGCATGTTGGCAGGGCCTGGGCATTGGCGTTGTTGGTCCGGGGCGCTGGTGACTTTCGTGCCGCTCTTTTTGGCCTTGGCGGCGGCGATTCGGTTGGCCTCATAGTTTGCTAAAGCAGTCTTCACGGATCTTCTCCATGTCGGTCTATCCTAGGCGAGGTCCTCCCAGGTTGCCAGGTTGATTTGCAGTTACTTCAGCGATTTCTTCAAAGTGTCCTTGTAGCGTCGTTTTTGACCTCCCTGTCGGCGAGCACCCGTAGCGACATCTTCGTAGAAAAGTCGTTTGGGTAGTCGCTCGTCGTCCATTCTTACCAGGTGGCCGCTCCATCGCAGTTGCACTTGCCTCAGCATGGCGTGGATGCTGAGGATTCCGGTCCGATCCAGGACTTCCATGTCCAGGATCCTGTCTTGCCATCTCAGCTTCAGTATTCTGCGGAGGCAGCTGAGATGGAAGTGATTCAGCTTCCTGGTTTGGTTCGAGTAGACGGCCCAGGTCTCCGCTCCGTAAAGGAGTGTCGTCTAGGCGACGGCCTTGTACATCTTCAGTTTGGTGTTCAGGTGAATACCGTAGCGATTCCACACGGAGGCCTGCAATCGGTCGACGGTCTAAATAGCGTTGGAAATCCGTTGGGCAACCTTGTCATCGATTCTCGTGTTGCGTGACAGCTTGCTTCCTAGATAAGCGAAGGTTTTCACGTTTTGAGTTGAGCACCGTTGACATTGATTCAGGGAGCATTGTATTCCGCGCTGGGTGGCGGCTGGGGCATGAAAACCGTTTTGGCTGTACTGATTGTTAATCCAAAATCAGCGCAGCCTGCGGCGAAGAGGTCCATACTCCTTTGAATTTCCTCCTCCGTCACGGTGTTACGGGCCCAGTCGTCCGCGAAGAGCAAATCATGGACTGTACCAGTAGACACCCGCGTTGAAGCCTGCACACACTGACTGTTGAGAAGGTGTCCGTCAGTTCTATAGGCGAAGCGGATCCCAGGCTTTTCATTGCGGTAGGCATCCATCAGCACAGCCGAGAACATGAGACTGAACAGGGTGGGAGCCAATACGCAGCACTGCTTCACTCCGTTGGTCACTGCGAATGCTTCGGATACCGTCCCGTTGTCAGTGACGCGCGCCGTCATCCCGTCATGAAGCTGACGCACCATGTGCGTGAACCGCTCAGGACAGCCGAATTTCTGCATGACTTTCCACAGTCCGTCGCGATTCACTGTGCCAGAGGCTATTGTCAGATCCACGAAGGTAGTGTATAGGTGAGCTCGCATCTCCTGACACTTCTCTTGTAGCTGGCGGGCGGCAAAGATCATGTCGGTTGTTCCACGGTGTCGGCGGAAGCCACATTGGCTTTCCGGGAGCAGGCCCTGCTCTAGGAGACCGTTCAGACGATTGAGAAGGATACGGGCGAAGATCTTCCCGGCGATGTTGAGCAACGAGATGCCTTTGTGATTATAAAAGAGTTGCCGGTTCGCCTTCCGCTTGTAGAGATGGATGATGTTCGCATCTTTGAACTCTAGAGGAACTTGTCCTTGGCACCCCATCTCCTGAAAAAAATAATGTGAGTTCTGCCATCAGCCGGGGCCCACCGTGCTTATTGAATTCAGGTGGGAATGCGTCGGATCTAGGTGCGTTACCGCTGGAAATCTGCTGCACGGCACAGATGGTTTCTGGTAGGGAAGGCGGCAGATCCAGGTCATTGTTCGTGTACACTCGAGGGAGCCATTAATGGCAGCATAGGAGATGGCTGATGAGCAATTCAGGACACTTCTGAAATGCTCGGCCCAGCGCTTAAGAATTTGCGATTTCTCTGTCAGTAGTGTTGTGCCATCAAAGCTGAGCAGCGGTGCGGTCCCCTTCATACACGGGCCGTAGATGGCCTTGATGGCTTTGAAAAAGTTTTTCATTGCATTGCGGTCCACATACCCCTGGATTTCCTCAGCCTTTCGGATCATCCAGGCGTCCTGCATCTTCCGAAGCCGTTGCTGTATAAGGCGGCGGCATCTGAAGTAGGCTGCTTTGGTGGCGTCAGTCCGAAGGTCCATGTAGGCTTTGCGTAGTCAATTCTTCTCCGCGAGTAAGTTGTTGATGTCGGCATCATTGTCGTGAAACCAGTCCTGGTGTTAACGGCGTGCGCGTCCGAGGACTTCGAGGGCGGTGGGACTGGATGACATTTTGCAGTTGGCACCATCTTGTTTCCCCGGTGCCGTTATTATCTGGAGCATGCAGGTTCTCCAGGTTTTCGGTTATTTGGTTGCTGAAATCAAAACAGTGAGCAGGCAAATTTAACAAAAGAGTATTTAACTTACCTGGTGGCCGCTTACCTTGGGGCCTTCGTCGGGTTTGCAGTCAGAGCCTCATCTGGAAGATGACGAGGCGGTGATCTGTCCAACCATCGGCATCGCGGATCGCCCTGGTCACCAGCACGTCCTGTCAATCTCGCCTCCGGACGAGAACATAGTCCTGCAGCTACCAGCGCCACGACCGAGGGTGCATCCACGTGGCCTTCTGCCGCGTCGGAAGGCGGAAGGTGTTGGTCAACAGGAGACGGTGTTCCGCACACGTTCGCAGAAGAAGGAGGCCGTTATCGTTGCAGCTACCGAGACCCTGGGGACCCAGCACTCCCTGCCAGGTAGCGTGGTCCGTCCCGACGCAGGCATTGAAGTCACCAAGGACAATTAACTTGTCCTCTTTCGGCACAGTCGCCAGCAGGGCGTGCAGATCCTCGTAGAATTTGTACTTCGCCGCATTGGGGGAGCGTATGTTGCCGAACTCGTCTCCTCGAAGAGGCAGGCGGAGGCTCATCAGGCGATCATTGATACCCTGCGGCAGACAGGGCAGACGTCCAACAATGTCGTTCCGGATGGCAAAGGCAACACCGGCGTCGCGTCGGTCTGCCTTTGGCCGGCTGCTCCAGAACAAGGTGCAGCTGTCACCCACATCCTCCAGCTAACCCTGTCCAGAGAATCGGGTCTCGCTGAGAGCAGCAATGTCCACCTTGTAGCGTGCAAGTTCCCGAGCGACTAGCGCCGTACTCCGTTCCGGCCGGTCGTTCCTAGGATTGTCTAAAAGGAAACGAACATTCCAGGCTGCTAGTGTGAGTGGACTCACCCGAGCAGCCTGGAGGGTATGGCGAGGGGAATTGGGACGGGGGTATTTTTGTTTGTTTGAGTTTTACGACCGCGTATTTTGCGATCTGCGAGACGCGGCTGGCTGCATAAGACGTTATACCCAGCATTTGTTTAGGGCTTCTTTTCTAGCCCCTTCCTCCGCGAGGAGGCAAGCAGTGCTGTCCCTAAATAGGGCTCGCGGACATCCTAGACGGCTGCCGAACTCCACTATGGGTCACGGTTTTGTTTTAGTGGGAGAACGACCCAAGTTAACCTGGGCCGCCTACGGGGTTGCTGTCGCCCCCACCGTAGGACTTGTTGAGAGGGGGGAGGTGGGAAGTTCGAAAGTCAGACATACCGGGTGGGGAGGCCCACACAACACCGGAGACCTTCACCTGGTTTAGCCCACCGGTCGTGACGGTTGCCCGGGAGTGTGGCCGCTGGGAAGAACCCAACTTCGAGGAGCCACGGGTGAGAGTTGGGTACCAGTTAGAGGCGGCCACAGGAGCATTCACCACATGTGCGAGACAAATGGAGCGATAAAATGCTATCTGTGTGTTGCTACCCCTAACTAGTACCCCTACACCCACATACACACTCTCTCTCTCTATCAAACTCTCTGACCCCCTCTGTGAGCACGACTTAGTCGAGTTCGGCTTGGCAGGTGGTTGTTTGCTCCTGACCTCTGCAACAAAGTCCGGATTTCTTTGCTGCCACAAACCAAAATGATCCGTTTTTATCTACCGATGAGTATAACGGGGTTTGGATATGTAAAGATGGTTAGGTGGAAAAAATAAGAGGCAAGTAGTTGACCTGACCACGTGGCTGTGAGTTAAAATATACAGCCGCAGAAGCACGTGACCAAATCCTAATAGTGTGCTCTAAACGCAGCATTATTGCGGTCAACAATAAAGGGACTGCATGCGATGGGACTTACCACTTTTAAGGTTATCGAGTCAGCATCACGTTCCGTGAGGACGTAACCGAGTTCTTTTGAAGCCTCAACGAGAGCCTTTTCATCTAGAGAACAGTGACAAGGGACGACGAAAAAAGCCGCTGAACCTCTTAATCAAAGAATTCACTCATCATATGAACGCGCAAAAGTCAATTCACCTACCCTTCTAGGGGACATCCCGGCATCTAACACAGGTTACCGTGCGCGTGTGGCAATAAAGTAAACGACGCTAATCGAGTCTTAACAGGCTTGACCAGACTAGCTCCAGTTGTGCATCGCTACTCATCGTCTAGACCTGTTTTCGACAAACACAGCAGGAGGTCTCAGTTCAGTTACAAAAGAGAGGTAACCAGTTCGATTGGTATAGGCACAATAGAAGGTTGAATCAAATTACCGACAAAGATAAGAAGACCGGGATAGCCATTTATGGCTTATTAGTCGTTATCAACCAGCCAGCCTTGGACTTTTAATCAACAAGTCGCGGGTTCCAGCCGCAGTAGCACAACAACTGGGTTTGGGTATGGCTATTGACTAGGAATACAACACCCTAGTCATTCACCTTCGGGTGCCGTAACCGATTGGTGAACGCCCATCTACCATTACAGAGGAAGGTTTGTTGAACTTTCATTGTATAAAATAACACGTAAATGCTCAGTCGGTAAGGATGCCTTGGATGGTTGCCTAAACAGACCACGGGAAAAGGGACCGTCCACAATGCATGTGGCTTTGCACTAAATTCCAAGGAAATTATGTTTAGGATTAAGGTTTGGTTTAAACTTGGGATCAAGGGTCAGACTTATGGTTAGGGTCATGAGAAGGCAAAGGGTTGAGGTTATTATCGTATTAACTGTAGGGTTTAGGCGTAGGTTTAGGTTGCGGTTAGAGTTACGATTAAGGTTACGGTTTAGTTTTATGTTATGGTATACTTACCCTTTTCGAATTTTTCCGTAAGGGCACCTATTTTAAGCGAACGAGGCGGTTCTTATTCCTGTTTAGGCGGCAATACAAGGCATCCGTACCGCTCAATCACCAAGTAACATGTATTTAAACAACGAGTTGCCCACCTGCGGTTCGCGTATGACTAACTTGTAACGGCAGACAAGACGGCAGTGGTCATCCCTGTCTTTGTCGGTAACGCTTTAATGACTTCATTGTTCGCCGCTGGACAGCCGCTTGATATAGCTTAAGAGCAGATATGAGCCAAAATGAGAAAGTTCGTCCGGAAATCAGGACAGATGGGCGAAACCCACTGCTGCGTACTGTTTTATCCTTATGCGAGGCCAATACAAAGTGGCAATCACACGGAACAGGAGTAATTCAGGCCATCCACCATGGCCTCCTAACAGGTCCCGTTGTCAACTAACGTCTATGGTCTAGATCTGACTTGTCAGACGTCTTCGCGTTTCTCGCCATATCAGCACGAGCGGCCGACTTCCCATGGAAGATGCCTCACCCTGTGACCGGAAGTTTCGATTCCTAGTGGTCCTGGTAAAGCACCAGTACATTCGCCATGTAGGAGCACCCGTCGGACCCACCGCAACCGTCCCTGCCAGGGACACGCTTTCCGACACCACAGAGGCCTATTCTATCACATGTGCATATTGAAAAAAAATTGCTACAACAGCGAACAAAACACAAACAACAATGATGCGATGAAGTTTTCCAAAGCCGTTGCTGACGGGCGACGCACCATTCATGTGCATATTCGAATAGCGCGCGTTATACGGCGGTTACACACCGTCACTTACTGAGTCCGATTTTATAATCAGCCAACTTAGCTCGGGTAGGTGATTACCATACACGAAATATACAAGAAAGTGAAGCCGTTCCAACTTCAGCGTGCCAATTAGTTGCCTCACGTTACACAGTTGAAAGTGCCTTGCACTACCAAAACACGCTAAGAGACATGGCTTCAAAGGCTGGCAACTGACTAAATAAGTTGGTCGTTAGCAGAAGAGAAGGAAAGGCTGAAATATTCTCCTTTTTACAGTGGTTTACAGCACTCTCCAAGACTTCCAAATCCTAAATAACGGCACATGTAGGATTGTGGACTAGCGCGTGTGCGGTACGCGTAAACCTGTCTTCCGTCTTATTCAGATGCAGTCATCTTGGCCCTGTCTAGCCATTTAGAAAAGATGAGCGGTGAAGGCGCGAGTGGGGCGCGTACAGTTCAAATGTGCTTTACGCGAAAGTTGCCGCTGAGCTTCCTCTAAAACTGTGATCGCTGTCGTCTTTTGTGGCGGACGAGCTTACTATTATGACACGCCACTGTGAACTTTTATAACCCCTACTTTTACTGACTTATGCTTGCCAACTCCCTTTGGAGACACGCCACTGTGAACTTTTATAACCCCTACTTTTACTGATTTATGCTTGCCAACACCCTTTACATCCTCACTTTACAGTAACACCAAAAAGAGCCATCACATTTCACATGTAGAGAGCTGACCTGGCGAGGAGGCTCTGTAGAGTAGGACGGGGCAATTCTCTCCGTCACCCGTTAGCTCTGGTACGACCGTGTGGCAGAGAGCGAGCGTGGTAAAGAAGAAGTCCACATCGGCGTCTCTCTTGGCTATCTGCTCCTCGAGACTCAGATCATCAAAAATGGAGGCATCCGCATGTCCGATTCTGTGGAAGGAACGCGAGGAAACGACGAGGAAGAAGCACCAGTCAATGAGCTAAATTCAACAATGGCCTAGTTTTCCCACACTAGTCTACTTACCCGAAGGCTCGGGGGCCAATCGAGCAGCGCTTGAATTGCATAATATTCTTCGTCAGTGTACCTGTCTTGTCGGAGAAGATGCGTCTAACCTAGAGGAGGATAGTTAGAGGTTTGTAAAAGCAAAACACCGGACAACTTCGGTGCCCCGCCAGCCAGTTTTACCGAATGAGAGAATAAGGCTGGAGCTTATTTGGCGTCATCTGGCAGTTATGCCTCAAACCCAGGCAAAACACCCGGATCGGTGACCAGTATTGTCAAAGAGTTTACCATTTGGACCATGGGCTAGCGCGACGACTTGTACACTACTGCAACACAAAAGAGCCATGTGTGGACTGAATACTGTGAAAAAAGCTCGGTGCGAGAAGTCACAGCGGCTTTTCTCTCAAACTGTCAAAAGGTCATGGATGCTACAAGGATGGGTTTTTTCCAAAAGGAAATATCCAGCGGACTAAGGATCTGGAAACCATGAGAGCCAAAGACGTCTTTTTGAGATAGCAGGTTCGATTGACTTTAAAACCATTTTAATGATTCAAGAGTGCAAACGCAGGCGCCTCTTACCAGAGGAGCTCACTGTCCTCCATAGTTCGGCCAAATGAGAGTTGCAGGAGTTTCAGTCCTAACAAGTAGGGAACATTTTCGAACCATAAATTCCAAGTGACAATGCGGTAGTTTCGCTGGAGACTGTACCGAAAGCCAACAGTAGAATATTTACAAGGGGCTCCACGGTTGCGACCATGCATTTTCTGTGCATTCGAGACGACTGAGATTAGCAAAACACTTGGATGTGAGTTTTTTGGGAAGTGCATCACAAATGCCGTGACCAAACTGATGAGCTGAACAGCCTTATTTTTGCCGCACATTGAAAAGCATGTTGAGAGAAACCGAGAGCCTTAGAGTAGACATTAGCGCCATCAAAGAACGCGTTCTTACGACGGGAGAATGGCCTTTTGAAAGGTTCTCTATAAAAACACAGAGGGGACACAGGTGACATTCGACCAAGTGTGGCCTCCAATAACGTTTTATGAATAAATAGCATGACCGAAGGGTCAGAGCTTCAAATCAGAAGAGGCGAACTGTTAGTGCCTACCGGATAGGGAGCTAGATTTGGAAACTTGCAAAGGGCTCGAGCTAAACCAAGCCCAGAGAATGCTTGATCCATCGAAATCATCGAGGAACATCACCATTTTGGGAGAGTATTGGTGACTTACGCTTAAGCTAGATAATAATGGGGTAGAATCTGGTGCTACACACAATTGGCGTACCCTCAACTAACACGAGGCAGAGTTCCCATCCTCTTCGGCCAGATAGGGGTTGAAAAAGTGCAGTTTGGCACACCCTCTCTCCAGCCGTCGATTAGGTGCTGCCACACTAAACTCGATGGAGTCATCAGTGTGGAAAATGCATACAGTAGGCCAGTTCAAACCCTGAGTTCCCATGTTCCGCTAAGAATGTGGGGTCGTCCTCGAACCACTTGCGTGTAACTTTCCTTGTCGGAACTTCGATCGAGCTTTTTGGATCCGCTGTTCCTTTAGGCAGATTGGTCACACAGTTTTTTAGACATCAGCAAACAAAAGTCGCCTTGAAGCAAGGTGCAGTGAACTGTCACTATAGCAACGACGGGGTTGGTTGTGTAAGACTTGTCAAAAAACTACTGCAGTTGCAAAGTTGGCTGCGCACTTCGCAAGTATTTTCTGCGGAAAGGGCAGTTCTTCTGTCCCTAGGAGTGCAGCAGGGTCCAAGTGAAATGGTGCCCGTATGGACTCATTGTTTAGAAATATAGGCGTTGCTGTTTGACATACCTGCCCGAGGTCTTCGTTCAAGTTTGAAGTTCTGGCCATGGCAGGCGTGTTGGATTCTTCATCATACATTTCACGATCCTGGTTAGTATGGAAGTAGCACATGTACATCGGGTTAGCAAACGGAAAGTTGAAAGAGAACTGACGAAACAAAACTTACCGAGCTGATAAACTGTGCTTGAATGAAACGGACAACATCGAGGGTCACAGGAAGACTGATGGGTATTAATGTGTGGTAGAGAATGAACGCAGTTATGGTTATGAAAACCAAGCTCCGTAACGTTATGCCTAAAAAGACACAAGCGATTCGAGGGGGAGGGGGAAGTAAGTAGTGGCAAAGTACTGCAAACAAACGTAAATCCAAATTTCGAAAAAATTCTGCAATTTATCAACCTGCTATCACTACTGGTTATGAAACCTCGGAGTGCGTGAAAATTTGAATGTAAAGGCGGTTTTTTTTAAAGCGGCATGCGCGAGTCCCCAATTTTGTAGGCAAAGGAAAAACAGTTAGTATGCAACAGACAACGGCCTTCGTATATTTTTTTAGCTGGTAAAGCTGATCAAATATGCCTGCCTAATCCAGCATATTACAACTTACACCTTCACATGCACGAACATCAGTGGCAACCTAACTGGGCAGCTTTTTCTTTTCAGTGAAGGAGACGGAATACGGAAGACCCGAAAATCACCTCCGTGTCTTATCGAAACAGTAAGTTCTGTTCAACAAAGTTCAGCATCCTCTCATTGTTGTCTCATCGTGAATAAGAACCAAAGGAGCCAATAAGGTGACTGAAAAGTCTCCAGATCTAGTTAAGCTCCCGGCAACAAGCAATAACCCATGGTGCGGAAATGTTACAATTAAGTCTGAGAGCTGCCAGAAGGCTTCTTTTTCGCGCTGATCGGCAGGTAATGTTGATGCGTACACGGAGCCAACAGATAGGTTTGCAAAATCACCTTTCAGTTGAACCTAAGCCAGCGAGTAAGTGACCGGCTCCCACGCAAACAGAGTCTTTCGAATGACATTACAAGCCAGCCATTCTGCCTATATCACTAGCCGCTGTGCGGCTGCTGGCGGGGCTCTAGAGTGAATGAGACGAGTGAGTTCCGTAGGCGATCGGTGAGCGCCCAGCTATCATTACTACTATACCCGATCGAAACTTACAAGACTACGAGCTCGTGGCGCAGGAGGTTAGAGCGCTGAACTTCTAACCAACGGGTCGCGAGTTCGAGCCTCGGGTATCACAACACCTGGGGTTGGGTATGGCTGGCTAATGACGGCTAATAAGCCAGAAATTGTCATTCCAGTTTCTCTTGTCTTGGTCCGTAAGGTTATTTTGCCTATACAACTAGCCATTCCGCGACTGCTGGCGGGGATCTAGAGTTATTACGAAGATACAACGGGACAAGTAAGTCCCGTAACCGATCGGTGAGCACCCATCTAACAGTGCACGGTTCGTTTGTTGCGATTGCGATCGTCAGAGCATGTCTACAATAAGATTCGTGCGGGCTGCTGTGGTGAGGTTTGAAGCTTGAGGTGACACTCAGAGCCTTGATTTCAAGGCGGCGGAATTACGGATCCGAGTTTCAGACAAACAAGCTGCATTGTTGAAGACTGCGCCATGTTAAACTTTGGGTATTAGAATAAAAGAACAGTCACACACTCCAGAATCCAAAACCAAGAGTGCCGTCTCCATTGAGTCGCTCAGCTCATACATTAGTCGCCTGCACCAATACATCAGGGTTACGGAGCTCATCTAGTCACGTTGACACAGTAGTGAAACGTGAATCGGAAAGTTAGTAGGGTTTCTTACGTATGTTGAGTACGGGAGGCTACCAAACAGCCGAGCGGATTATTTTTTCGAGATCAATCCCTCTATTGTTTTGTCTCAGAAGAGTTTGACCACGAGGCAGCCATGAAACGCAAACGCATTTAACGGCGATTCACCGTCGGCATATTACAGTGCCCAAATCTGGCTTTGCAGCATTGTACATAACAGTCGCCGAGTTAGACCTTTCGAGCTTTGGTAACACTGCCGCCGCTGACCCGTGGCTACTCAGACACGAGAACTTGCTTATTTCGCAGCTGACACTCGCTAAAAGTTTTCCAATCACCCACCACCACCGTAGGATGGATGAGCCGTATAGTCAGCGTTTAGATCAAAGGGGAACCCGCTGTCTCTGGGGCTCCTGTCTTCCATATTAGTTATACATACATTGGTTTTGTCTACTTTATAGAAGGAGACTATAGATTTACAGAGCGTCTGGCATGCCTGGGGACATGAAATCGATTAGGCCTATAACTTAGGGGCTCGAATGTCGCGAAAAGAACTAACGTGTGTTGCCTAGGTACCACAGAGTTTCCTTGTAATAGGCTGTCCAGATAAGGTTTCCGAGTGTTGTAAAGGCGACGAGGAAGGACAGCACACCGAAGAGGTAAATAATCTGAAAAAAAGATGGGGCAGCTGCAGGATTTTTTCGCAAGAATATACGGAGGGAGAGGGGGGAAATAAAAGTTAACACTCACATATTTGTTAATTTGTACGTCGATGGATGATCTTTTAAGCGGTGCCACACTTGAGTTCAACATGACCTTAGTCTCATGCCCAGTGTAGAGGACCGTTCCTTTAAGAAGGAGAAAGACATCTCATCAATAAACATTTTGACTTATGTATATCCTAGACTGAAGTAAGCTCAGGTGCCTACCATAAATCCATTCAGTGTTTTTCAGGGATGAACCGCGAAGCAAAAGCTGATTCACGCCTATGGAGTAGGATCTGTAAGGCAACGAAACGACTTCAGTAAAGGCTAAAAGAAGCTTTTACTTGACAGCCGGACAAAATATATTTAACAGACGACAACGAGCAGTATATAACGGCGGAGAAATGGCTAACTCACGTATTATCTGGCAACCACAATGTCCCGACAAACTTGTCCAACTCCCTTAACGGAACTCCACAGCATATGCTTAGGCGCAGTTTCGAAAGCTGCGCAGAATCGCACAAGTGGTTTGTGATCGGAAGGCCCTAAAGTAAACAAAAATCCTAAGATACAAAGAGCTGGTGTAACAAAATGCATCTGAAAAGTATAGAGGGTGAAACAGGACACTCACTTGTTTCAGCTTTAAGTTTGTTTCGCCATCGATGTTGGATGTTTCAATAAAACAGGTGCCACCGCGGAGGCTCGAAGACAGTAGTAGAAGGTCCGCGGGGATTCCTTGATTATTTCGGATTTCAACTATATCGCCGACTTTTACGTGCATCCATTGCGTCTCTTGCCATGCATTTTCTCTCCACACTATTAAATTCGGGTTAATTCAGAGGCAAAAAACGTTGTACCTAAAGTTGTTGTGCTGTTAGTTTTCCGGTCGGTAGTGTGTCGTTTCTAAACCAGATAAGTTAAGGGTTTGGTAGATAATCTTACCAGATCTTCGAAAAGCTCCTTTATTGCAGAAACCAGTAAAATAAAGGACAATGGGATGATGATTGTGAAGCGGCCGGTGGGCGAAACACCGGGAATTTGCTAAAATACTTAATGCAACTTACGGACTATAAACCAACTTGGCAAGCTGCTACGAACAGAAAAAACAAATTGATGTATCGACGGAATTGTTCAAAGAGGAACTTTGGGAGGAATGTCCAGACAGTGTATTTACAAGTTCTGTTGTTTAAGAGAGACGGTAAGAAATGTGGTGGCCTCACGATATTTTATTCGAACCGAAGTCATTCGCTCGGTTTGCGTTAACGTGAATGAAGCGCTGCGTCTGGTCAAAGGAACCTTGGCGCATGCAGAGGATTGACAGAGTACCTGAAACAGAAAAGAAGTAATCTGGCAGGTGGAGGACTAGTGATTCTTAAATCTAATTCTGGTAATTATGCATTATAAACCGTTGACTTGGTTTAGTAACGAGAAACGGACTAAAATCGAAAGATACAAGCCAGCTTCCTCGAAATCCAGAATATGTTCAACTTAAAAGAGCGGAAAACCCTAGAAACAGAAGAAACCGAAAAGAGATTGAGGCGAATATTCGCATCCCAAGTGTACGTGGAAGTAGGGCGGAAGAAGAAGAAGAAGAAGAAGAAGAAGAAGAAGAAGAAGAAGAATAAAGAAGGCTGTTTAATCATTGGAACCAATTTCTTATTCATTGGATTGGCTGAAGCCTGAGCCTCCGATTGAAATTCAATCGATATATCAATCTGGCACCAGCAAACAGAGTCCTGCGAAGTCACCTCCAGAATGGCGTTACTGATGTTTGACTGGCTCCTAACCCCCTATAACTGTTGCTTTTTGTTGTCGCTTTTGTCTCTGACGATGGGCTCCTGTACGAGTTCGAAAACTCAGTTGAATAAAGAAATGGTTCCGATGATCGAACAGCCTTCTTCCCTATTTACGCAAAGAAATGTTACCAAAAGTTATCCATGGATCAAGCGGCTTGAACTATTCGATGGTTCAATGAGTAAGTGAGTACCCTGTCGGAATAATGTGAAAGCAGACTTCAGCCACAGTTGCACGACCGACGCTGGAGTGCACGGGAGACGTGAACAAAGCCCGCAAACCACATTTTGTAACACAAACTAGTAAGCGGGTTTCATAATGGAAGCCATCATTTCGCGGACTTGGATCTCAGTTGCGGTTGTAGACAAAGTAAATAGGTCGGGTAGAAATCAGAAAATTACTCCGGACACACAAGCACATAGTAGAAATGAGGATGAATTGCATACCTCCATAAGTTTTAATGAAGGGCCCCAAGCAGATCGTCAAGCTAGGTGAGGCCGAAAGCAAGTGACTGAGCAATGACTCTGCAGTCAGCAAGCACTTATCCCCCTCCTATGTAGCCTTAAAACTGCCTGAATTGAATAAACAATCATGTAGGGAGTGGAGTGAACATCGCTCGGGGGAGGCACCCATAAGCCATATACCAGATTGTCATTAAGCGATTATCAACACCGGAGACTAAATCGTAGCCAGTACCAGCGCAGACAAGGCTGGCCAAGCTAATGGCTTTCTTACTTCACGCACTTTGAAACGCCATTTCACACATCCACATAGTTTCGCTACCGTTCCGCATAACAGCGAGCAACGTTAACGTAAACAGTAGGCTTACGGTCTAGAAATGTCGTTAAGCCTGCATATCTGTGAATGATAGGGTACCCTTCTACGAAGCTTTTCATGGGTATGCAACCGAAGTATTTAGCAGCGAGCTGCTAGGAAAGTGCCCAGGAAAACTGCAGACGATAAACCATAAATAAGAACAGAAAAGATTTGAGCCCCTGGGACCCGAAATGCAGGGCAGCTTAAAGGGCCAAATGAGGATTTCGTTTGCGCAGTGGCCTAAACGGTATAAAGTAAATTAGGCAGCCGTCAGAAAATACGCAAACAAATAATAACAAAACATAACCCTCCAGAAGATCAAGATATGCAACGAGCTCTTCGTTTTGAGAAATCTATGGTCAAAACCCGGTTTTAATGTTAGGTATTATAAGCAGAGTTCAAAATTTTAATAACAAAGGTCGTCCAAATATTCGTCGCTAACCGTTAGGATTAACAGGCGCACCCTGTCTTCCGAAATGAATGAAGAGCTTGAACGGTTAATATTGCAAGCTGACAGAAACTTTGACGTTTCCTACGAGTTATGGAAACTATATCGGTAAGCAGAACAAAAACTACACAAACTACGAAAGTTCATTTTGTTGTGGCCTCCGAAAAGTTTTTTAGACATTGCCATCGAAGCGCGGACTGCCAGGTCTGAAATTCTTACTGTTAAACACAGAGCAGTCGTGAAGCGCCAATAAAGAGAATCGGAGGTCGTTTTGTAACTATAGAAAATTATAAAAGAGGAAATTCTTTCGCAAACAATCCTTCTGGTAATTCCCGAAAGTAACATTAGTCAACTTGTTTTCTGCTCAATAAACAGAGAATTTTCGAATCCATGTTCATAACTGAGAAGTAATCGCATTTTCTGTAGCTGTGAGCATGCCCAATCTAACCGTCACCGATTGCACCTCTCCACCCACAGCAGAGCTGAACAGCTCCTCTGCAGCGACGGAGACCGAATACTGAAAGTCCGAGGACAACCTCAATGCCTTAACGAACTGTGTTGAGTCATGATTTAAGCTGAAGCTCTTCTTCGACCTCTCAAGATGGGCAGCAACGTCAGACCACAGAAAGCCATACGGAGCTCATGGAGCGGAACGAATAAGAGGCATAGTTACAAGTAGACGGTCGCGCCAACTGACAGTGTTACGGAATATACTCATTCCATGGTGTCTTGGGGCTCAATACGCAACCTCGCCAACAGTCACACAGCGGTCAGTGATATAGGCAGTATAACATTACCGACAAAGAAAATGATTGTATTATACCTTCAAGGCGCCTTATTTACAAAATAGGGCATACGTGCTTGAACTCCATACTGATTCCTGAAAAGGAATAGCATCAACCTTTACAGCAGTAATTCTGTACAGTGTACAAGTATCGCAATGTGCGAGCTAGGCGTCAACTATGGCCACTGATACAATCTTGATTATGTGTATAGTAGTTTCTCAGCAAATGAGTATCCAGTCTGCATTTAAATTTTTCAGCAGTCTGACAGCACCGCCTCAGCAGAGAGTCCGTTACAGCCTCCAACGAACATGTGCAGAAAGACGTTCCATCCGATGGCCGTATGGACCAACTTCCTCCACAGAGGGATGACCACGTAGGCAGTCAGTTCCAGAAAATTCTATTAAGTCATCCCGGGCTCTAATAACCCGGAAGGTCAGAATGTGGTTACCAAGCAGTTCAGAGTAAAAAAGAAAGTAAGCTTTACCAGTCTGGCTTTATGATACAAATGACCAAGATTTTTCTCCATCTTCGTAGCCCTCGCCTGCACTCATTCCAGAAGCTGAGAATCTTTCTAAGGCTACGGACGTCAGGCCTATACGGCAATCGTCTTTCTTGTGTACCCTACAGTATTTCCGTGGTCATTGAGAGATTCGATTGTCGCATTCGACAGATCGACGTATATTGCTCAAGGAACCTTCTTCAGCTGACGGTGGTTGGATATTTTCAGTCTTCACGCGCAAAGCCCAGTATTCACAACGTACAAAATAGATTGTGTACTCATACTCAGGACTCTTTGCGGCGCTAAAGATACTGTGACGGATCCTTATGTAGCTTTCCTTGCTTGAATAAATCCTGTGAACAGCATCCATCCGGGCGGTGTTTTTTTTTCATACTCTGTCCACTCAGCAAAAACTTCTTGCGAATTACTTAAGATCACCTACTTCTTCACGTTCAAAGTCATTATTTTCAAGGGGGTCACCCATAGTCATAGATGTGGCTATAATACACTTTCGTCTTCCCAGCATTTGTGGATAAACCGACCGATTCAGCAACCTAATTAATCCACAACATCGCAGTTTGCAGGTCATCAATGCTCGAAGCTAGCTAGGCGATATCGCCGGCGTATTTGAGATCGGTCAGCAGGTTTCCGGGTATAATTTAGCATCGCCAAGACAAAATAGGGCACTTCGAAGAATTCAGAAAATTTTTAAACTAAAATAGGACGGAGGACAGCGTGCAAACTTACCGAATGCCAGGAAAAGTACTTAATGGTAAGGAAAGACTATTATGGATCAAAACACGCGCATCGGTGGAGCCCTAGAATACCCTGACCAAGGCGATTATTTTCACTGGCATACCATCTATTTTCATAACCTCTATAGGCACTAAAGATAGACGGAATCGAACGCTACGACAAAATCCACAAGGCAGGCGGCCGTCGGCTGGTAGTAGCTACTAGCAGAATCCAAGAATGTGCGCAGTGTTGATATCTGTTCGGCGATTGCGCGCCTAGCTCTGACTCCAGCTTAGTTGAGTCTGAGAGCACTGTAAAACGAAGACTTCAAAGTGTTGACGATAATCCTTTCTGCCCTATCACCTTCCTTGAGGAGAGTTACTAAGATAGCCGAGCCCTATTCATCAGGAAAGATCTAATTCCCTAACATGTGCTCAGTCTTCTTGTGGAGCCGGGGCGCGAGTGTCAACGCGGATCTAGCAGAGGTACCATCCCCTCCTGGTACAGTCGCAGTATTTTATCAGCAGTTTCTTTTTCATACGGATGACTAAACAAATTTGTTCGGGCAGAGAAGAAGAAAACTACTGAAGACTGGAGGCAAGCAGGTGGTGAGTTTGTCACCAAAAGCTCCGAAGGGCCCTGGAATGCTCACATCAGCATTTGACCTTAGCCAAGTTGTCAACAAGGTTATTAGTCGCACCACGAACAATCACTTGGTGCAGAAGGCCTACCACTAGTTTGGCGACTGACGGTTGAGGCCTACTGCAAAAAGTTCGCATTTCAGTTCAATAATTTTTGAGGTCATCTGTATCCCACTCTTCCTTCATTTATAGGAGTTGGCAGAAATCATACTCATGGCGGAACCTAACTTCAGCTGATAGGGTGGACATCTGTAAGGCATTTGAGCCGATCCAGCCCACGACGGTACCATCGCATGATTTCAAGAATTCATTCGGCTGCCTAGCGACTTGAAAACTAACGTTTGGGTTGTAAATCGAGGCCGAATTTCTGTGCTCGGCTGTTGGGTAGCAGTAGTTTTGCGACATACACGCGTAAAAGTTCGGGTGCGCGCAAAGGAGAAAATCTCCTAGCCCAGAGGCATGCACTTTTGCACCACCCAGTTACAAAAGCTTCAACGGATTATAATGTAGTCAGTCTGACTTTCCCTACGGTTACTGGTTGAAAAGTCTCTAGGAGTCGCTCACACCTACGCTGACAGCACCATTTTTGTGACAACCAACCGGTTCTGATCTCTATAACTCGCATCCCCTCGCTCCAGGAGAGTTTAGGAGATGGAAGTTTTAAGTCACCTGGTGCAACCCAACGACACCTGTCATTGGCAGTAATAAGTACAAGGAAACCTTTCAAATGGGTCTTGCCTCTTAAAGGCATCGATCGTGAGAACATCGAGGCAACAGAGATGTTAGCAATGAGCCGCCTCAGTCGGACATAAGCTAGAATCATTGACTGATTCAGATGAAAGCAATACGTGATCAATTTGCTATCAGAGAGCGAGCGCCACATCGAGTTCACCGGAGGAGTCGCGTGGGCCACAATGATACAAGGTGACCTCGTTTCCTCAGCATGCGTTTGGCGCGGACTGCGAAGCTGTCAAATTAGATGCTTTTACCTCCATGCACATAAGAATTACGCATTACACTTGATCTGTCTTTTTAGACGCGTGTGCTATGGTTTTCGTTATGCAAGTTGCGATTGTGAACGTTTACGAAAGATACAAAAAGTATAAAGTAGTTGGATTGTACACCAGAAAATTTGCCTACCGGTAAGAAGATGAAAGAGCTTGGAAATTCTTTCGTTTGCTGTCTGTAGGCTAATACTAGTTTCAAATTTTCCAAAAAACACCCGCAGCTCGTTTACCTTGGTCTTTCGACACCGTTTATCCGGTTGTTGGGTTAGAAACCCTCAATATAAGGTGATTGGCTACAGGAAGCCATCAAGATTTTGGTCTCATGGAATTTAGGAAATACATGATAGGTTACAGCTATAAAATACTTGCTGGCCGACTATTTTCTCAGCAAAATGGGTTTTTGAACGGCTTCAAGCCTAGAAAAGGCACTGAGTACGGGCGATTCCTTCTGTAAGTCAGAACATCTGCTCTCTAGTGCATTGCATTACCAATAAGGTATTGTGAGTATGATTTATCCATGGTCATTGCTGTCAGTTTCCTATCATTTTTTCCTGGGTATGTGTTTTCCATCGGGCAACTATAACACTAAGAAATTAATGGCATTCGGCAATCTTATCTTTACGGAAATTAAATATATGTTGGTGGACAATTTATACCACGTTCTCTTAGTATTCATGCGCATAGAAGTTTACGTACACTACTTGTTATCCGTTACTTTACGTGGTAGACCCCACAACCATAAGAAGTCGTAATTAGTAATACACGGATAAACAGCCTTATCCAAACAACTTGTATTCCTTTGTCCTGTGCGGCTGAAGACAATAGCATGACTTTGGCGGTACACGCCTAAAAAGCAATTACATGCCCAAATATGCACGCCCGAGACACTGCTGGTGGACAAGCAGTTCACATTTTCGGATTCGTCCCTGAAGCCTTCCTTCAATCTACTCACATAACGAATTTTTACAACTGACTAAATGCACCTGAAGACCACTTAATGCTGATTTAACCAGAAAATTGACGGGTAGCAAGATTTAAAAAAACAATTATTCAGTGGCCACGGACACCTTCACAGAGCGTCTATTCTCGGTAGTTGGCGGTGAAAAAAATAACCACTTATATTTCAAAGGAAAACAAACCGGAGCCTATACGGACAACTACTTTAAGTAGTTATTAGAGGTGCGCTGCTGACAGTCCTCATGAAGTCATACTATAAAGATGTACAAATAAAGTGGAAAAAGGCGACGGTGTCGATTTAATGCACAGAAAGCAGGCCTCATGGACGGTCTGATAAGATGGCTGGACGCGTACACAAAATATTTTCAAGGATGGCTGACGGGTAAATTCCATTTCGTTTAATGTTGGAAGGCGAAAATACCAGAAGAACGCAGCTTGTCAATGCAGAGCAATAAATTTACAAGTAAGAGTATAAAAATAATGCAAAAGGTTGCAGTAACGGAATCAGAAAATATAAAAGCGAATGTGGCGCATAAGCAACAGTGTCTTGAAAAGCTATTTTTAAGAAAGAAGCCTAAAATATTGCAGTATTTCAAGTTGAACACAATCAAGGTCTTTTAATCATCCATTCACGAACTGCATGTGGCACATATTCTTAACCCAAAAGCTTCCAATGCGGTTTGCTGCAGCTGCTCAATCTGAGCTCACGAAACGACGAGTTGTTAATAATGAAGTGATGTATAGCATTTTATTGTTAACCACTCGTCGCGAGATATACCCTAAATGACAGGCCGATGTATGCGCTCTCTCTCTCTCTCTCTGCGTCTGTCCCGATTGAGCAGTGAGGTAGAACCGACTTTGGTATTAAAATAAGCGTTTACGCTGTGTGGCCAGAGACACTTTGGAATACCCCATTATGCTTAACCGTGTTGTCCGCATCCATAACAGAACGGAACATTCCTTAACCGTTCGGCTGTAGCAGGTCGATCAAGGCTTAGAATTTACTGACTGCGTGTTGGCCTCACAGTTCTGTCCCGTACGAGGCGTTCGAATGGTCAGACGCTAATAGAGCAACCGACTGGAGTGCGCTTGCCTTTGCCTGTGCACTGATGGCTGCGATTTATGCTCTACTCTGGCAGCTGTAATTTTCGAAACATCAGTTACGGCTTTTATAACAAAGAATGCGAATTCCTGTTACGGCTGCGAGTGATGTCACGTAAAGCGAAAATATACACACAAGGTAGTATACCACAGTGTTGGAGAGCGAGGCAGTATAACTGATGATGTCTTCTACAAAGCAGATAATCGTCAAAAACAGGTATTTCTCTCTTTCTATCGATGCTTCGTTAGGCTTATCTAGGTACTCCAAGAAGGGTCCTAACCCTGTGGCTTCTTAATTTAAAGGAAAGTGTTTTTAAAAGCACTTTACAATTGGAAAGTCAATTTTAAAAGTGAACATCGATACTATTAAAGTAGTATATTCATCCTACTATAATAATAGCGACGTTCACTTTTAAAGATGACATTCCAAAAACACTTTCCTCTCTTTTCCATACGCATATTTGTATGTAATCGCATCTATCAATATAGGCAATCTATTTTAGTGTAAAGGCATTCCACTTTTACATCTACAACGAAAAGCCCATGAGGTTTCATTAAATCAAAATTCTCTTAGAATTAATTAACCAGATCAGCCAATCCAATCTCCAGCACAATCATCACCTCGGATTAATGCCACGAGCGAAATGCACACCGATGTTTAAAACTCTCGTGTGCTTACACTATTCGAATTTTCTCATTGGACAAATAATATTTTTAATTTATAGGACGATCTCACCTTTAACGCTGAACTTTTGCAGCGGACCACAAATCCGACAGAGCATTTTGAATTTATTGAGTTCACTTAACACGCGGATCCTTGTTTGGAATGCTGTAACCGTTGATCAGCTAAAGTGGCCGGTGTTCCTTCACTGCCTACCACTGATATCGTCCCTCACGTTCTCGCTCTCGGCCGGTTGCACCTTTCCTCCGCTGTCAGCATCTCCATAATCCTTACCCGTAGGTGCCGACAGCGCTGCAATCCACGTCAGCATCTAATTGATATTGCGTGATTGTCTCCCACTCAAAATGGATTATATGTACAGCATTTCGCATTGCCTTTATTCATTTATTTATTGCCAATTAACAAGTAAGGTCAGATGAGATATACATCACTAGATCGAGCTGTCAGTGCAAAACCTCCTGATTGTTCTTTTAAGTATTTCCAGGAGAAAAAACTGCAGCTTATTGGGTGACTAATTTTCAGGACAGGGAAGGGTTGACACATGTGCACGATGTAGACCTTCTATTTTCAGTAGTATGGATCCAGTATTCCGCACCAGCAGCAGGTATGTCAGTGAACGGGATGAATTAGAATTGATAGGGGTGCACGGTATCGTTGATATTTTTTCAGTGTTATAGATCCGGTATTCGGCACCAGATAAAGGTATATCATCGAACGGATGCTCGCTGTCAGCAGAGGCATAAGCCAATAACGAGTGCAGAGCCAGCACTATTGCCCTCTGCATGAAGTCTGGCACAGGATTCAGAGTCCACAAACGCCATCAGAACGGAAAAGAGCTTCCACCGAGTCATCACCCGAAATTCGTGGAAGCTGTCCTGAATGCAGAAAACTTTTCACAGCTCTCGTTAATAAACGAAAGCTTTGCTAAATTTTGATACTTCTGGGTAGCTTCTTATAGATTGCTTTAGCATTTACTGAAAAAAACTGACGGTATCTAAAGGTGCATGCCTGAGAAAGAAATAAAAACACATCTCGATGACTGGTGCGTCGAGAGTTGTTGAGCTGCCTCAGAGTAGTTAGGTGGTTTAAGGTACAACGGTTTAAAAGTTTAAACAGTAAAAATAATCCCTTCTTTAATCTGCAAATCCACAGCGGGTCAATGTAAGTAGACTCACAGCGTTTTTGGAAGACAGGTTTCGGTGTTCTGAAGAGAAAACTCTTTAAGTAAAGAAGTACTGGACTGATTCTTTCTTTTTCCGTTCACTATCGTGCAGAAGGCTTAATGGAAATGTGCAGCATTCCAGACTAGGTCTGACATACATTTTCTAATGGCTGGTTCTTATATTGATGTTTTTAAAATTTCCGAGACTAAACCCAATAATTTGGCGGGCTTCCGAGATACAAGAGCAAGATTTAATATATTTTATACGAGGGACACAGATATGTCATTTGCATCCGCCTTTAAAACGCTGATGGAGACGCCATCTGGTCAAGGACTGTAAGATTGTCGAAAACGCTGAATGGCTACGGTCACGTCCCAGAGAGTAAAAGTTATGGTTTCGAAAACGCTACAATTCCAAACCCGGAGGTTCGGAAAGGGAGCAACAGAATGTTCACTAAAAGTTCTGGACAAGAAAGCATTGAAGCTATCAGCCATCAACTTAGCTTCAGCTATACGGTTTCCTATGGTGCCACGCCTTATTCAAAATCGGCTTGAAAAATTAAGAGAGGAGCTAAAGGATCTCACAAATATTTCAATCAGCTTCAAAAATGAGGATCGCGTGAGATAGTCGTAGGGAGTCTCTAAAAACTGACGATGATAATACTTCCAGATCTGTTGCTCAAGTGTTTCGCCTCCGTTCTTCCGCTAAAGCTCACAAATGCATTCCTCTCATACTCGATTGCAATAATAATTTCATTACAGAGGATTTGGACGAAGCAGAATTGTTAAATTCTGACTTTGCTGCACACTTTACCCTTGAAACCAATCCCACTACTTTGATCCCCTGACATCTCATGAGTTGCTCACTAACATTGATTTCGTTCCAATAAATGTTCAGAAACAGATGAGCAAACTTACTCGATCACATTCAGTTTGGAGTCGAAAACATTTCAAATTCCCTTATTAAAAAGCTGCGTGATTTTCCCCGTTTGCTGAGCAAAGGGTTCTCAGTATTTCTTGAGAATGGTTTCTTTCCTGATCATTAGAAAACCTCTTTATTATTCCAGGGTTTAAATCTGGCTAACGCTCAGATGATCACAATTATCGCGGTGTTTATAAAAAGCTACTCTTGCTGAGCTCTTTGAAAACATATTTGCCCTACAAATTACAGATTTTTGCATAACCAATCAACTTCTTAGCTCTATCCAACATGGCTTCCTTCCCGATCGTTCTTGTGAAACATGTAACCTGTATTTTCTAAATCTATTAACATCCCTTCGTAATGATCATCTTTCTGTGGTCGTTATCTATTTTGATTAAAGCAAGGCCTTTTATAAAATGTATTGTAGGAGACTTATAGTAAAGTTAGAAGCTTTAGGACATCCTAGTCCCCTTACCGATTTCATTACGTGATATCTAAATAATCGTTAACAAAAGGTCTTAGTGGGGTCCTCATTTTCAGCTGGGACCTCTATTGTAGATGTTTCCTTCAAGGCACCGTGCTAGGTCCTCTTTTGGTTTTGCTGTACATAAGTGATATTTCATCAGCATATATTCCTTCTCCAAATCTTCGGCCCAACGATGCTTAGAAGAAATCCATGCAGACTTGCTTGCTCTTTCCGCGTAGAGCTATATGTGGCAAATGGAATTCTTACCTTCTTAGTGTCGCTACATGTGCTTCGGGCTTGACAGACTACCACAACCAGTTATTTTTCAAGGCAACCCTATGACTGAATGTTCCATCATCAGAAAATTAGGTTTAAGTTACACTAATAAGTTAGATCTGTCACCTCATGCCAATAGAGTTACGGCCAAAGTTGCCCAGATTTTTGGCTTCATCTCTTATAATGTATATATTCCTGAAATTAAATAATGAATTTATCAAATTTTGGTCCTTCCCTTTATTAAACACTGCTGTCCATTTTTTGTTTAATGACCGAGCGCAGCCATTCTAAAATTGAAAAAGACCAAAGAAATTTTACTCGGAAACTTACCTCCGACCCTTTCAACTACCTGTTACTCGAATAGGTGCCAGCTAAACTAACTTAAAATTTCTATGGGTTCGGAGACTGGAAGCTGGCTTCTGGCTCCTTTATTGCCTTAATAATTGTTTAAATACTCCCCGAAGTCCAGCCCTAACCCCGTTAGTCGTCCGTACAACTTACGTAACTCTTCACTTATTATACCGCCTCCTATATTCTTCACATCTAAACAATCTCTGTTGTTTGCTTCCAGATATTGCTTTCTTTGGAATAACCTGCCAATCGATATAATGTTATCAAATAACCTGTCTACTTTTAAGCGAAGACTACACATTTATCTTAACGCTGATTCAATTAATCTTTTATTTTCGTTTTCCCCATGAACCCGAGAAAGGACTATCGGGAATTTAGAAGGCCATCTCGAAATTATATTTTCCATGCATCGTTTCCCCCACGAACTTGGATGTCTTCATAACCCATGCCTCCGTAAAGTGATCGCAAACAATTGTCCTATTGCGCGCTCATTTTAAGCACCTCCGTTCATAAAGCCGGTAGCCATCATCGGAATTACATTCTGAATACTGAGCTGTGCAGGCCTCAGATTAATGATAGATTCTCATGCCAAAAAGCACCCCTGAGCGCATTATTTTGATTTCTTCTTACTCAATTATCGAATCTCCCATTATGCTTTCATAATGCCCTCAGAAGCAACCTACCATGCTGCTTCATATGCCCACAGGGAGCAGTGTCGTGGTGTTGACCCTACACAAACTGTTGACGATCGTTTCGGGCACCTCTGTTGGTGGTCTGAGAAATCAGCAATGGGAGCATCAAAAAAATAAATTATATATTAAAGGCCCAGAGAGCCCCAACATTACAAACTTAGTATCGCAGTATAAATAAATACAAAGTGGATAATTGCTGCACTATACGAGCAGCCATATTAACAGCAGAAATTAGTAATTTGTTAGGCATATGCGATTCAGAAAGATTTGCCATTTTTAAAACAATAGTCAACAATCTTTGGCATATACGGTGAACTACAAAAGAAGCAGTAAAAAAACTCCTACGGTCCAATCAGAGGTGGAGTTAGGCCAGCCACAAAAAAAACTAGGAGAAAAAACTGCTTCACTAAGAAATAAATAGCTAGATGCAATGGGATAGTATTGTGATTTCGCTGACAACTTATGAGGGTTTGGAACGCTCCTTGTCTGGTAAGAGATAATATAGAAGTCAGGGCAACTGTCTATAACCACCAGTGGAGGTGAGAGAGGGGGAACTCATCGTGGACACCAGGGTCGAAACAAAGAGTGGACAGTAGAGGTCATGAGATCATCATTGAGATGCGACCTTGCTGACTGCCTAGTCCACCAATTATAGAGGCAAAACTGTCAGAAACTGCCTCGATCGTCAACTAAACCTGGAGAAAATCGTCGAGGTTTCAAAATTGGACGATAGTATAAAGGTTGTCAAGAGTTGGCGATGCTAGTTTAAAAGGTGGGGACGAAAAAGTGAATGCAAAGATTGACTCTGCAGATGATGATGGAAATATAATTAGAGACTTATTTTATATCAAGGGAGCTGCCTCAAATAACAGGAGGACCCTTTTCAAAATCCAAAATTTGCGAGTTTGCGAAGGAAACAGACAATAAAGATTTTATATCTTCCGAAGTTATATGTTGGCGTTATTTGGTTTTGAAAATAGCTAATGTACACGACAACCTAATTTTCAGTGGAAGATTATTCCATATGAAAGCATATTTGGGGGCAAAAAACTGAGAACAGTAAGTTGTAGAGCTAAGGGGTGGTTAAAATGACCATAGAGGAATAACAAATGGCCAAGGGTCGATCTAACAGAGTGAGAGCATTAATTCGTGGGAGATTTGGGCTAGAGTTAACGCGAAACAGGAAGCCGAGACCGGCTTCTAGTCTTCTAACCCAGAGAGATTTAATATTTGCTAACTGACATCTATCCGTATAAGCGATACTTGATCCAGGAAGAGAAAATAGTCTTCGAGAAAAAACCCTCTGAACTTTGTAAATCTTACTGCGGTCAGAGGCATTCATCAGCCCAATGAGCGGACAGCAGTATTATATGATAGAAAGAACAAACATGTGGTACAGGTTTAACTTTATTTCCAGAAGGAAGAAATTATGCGATATAAAACCACATATATGTGCAGCCTTTGCAGAAATTCGATCTGCATGAGGCGATAATGCTAGCTTATTTGTGTAACTAAGACCTAAGTCTGTTATGGTTGATCGTTCAAAAAGTGTACTATTTTTAAATACTAGGGGTACCAGGAAGCTTTGCGTGGTCAAAAAATGAAACTTCTCTTGAATGGAGAAAATTCCATCTGCAAACTAGAGCTCCAACGTGAGAGCATAAGTAGATCAGTAATGATTTTATCAACGAAACTTTTGGTAGTGTCTTTAGAAAATGAATAAATGCACTTAAGATTGTCAGCGTAAATAAAATTTTGTGAATTTGTGAGTAAAGATGAAATTTCGTTTATGTAGAGAATTAAGAGAAGGGGACCTAGAACTGTGCCTTGAAAAACGCCACTCGTGATCGACTGAGGTGTCGAATAGCTTTTGCCTACAAAGAGCTTCTGGCTGCTGTTAGACAAGTAGGAACCAATGGACTCAAGGAGAGGAGACCGGATGCCGAGGGCATCCAGTTTCACCAGAAGACGTCTGTCCGGTACCTTGTCAAAGGCTTTGCTCAGGTCAAAGTAGATCACAAACACGGACTGCTGCTCATTACGAAGGGAAGTGACGAGGTTAAGAAAAGCTAAGTGACCCACTTCGCATGATCACCCAGGTAGAAAACCATATTGTGAGTCGCTTAAGAGCTTATTTTCTAAGCAAAAGTCGAGAATTTGATCAAAAATAATTTTTTCAAGAAGTTTTGCAAGAGCCGGGGTTTTGTGAACGCCTCGATAATTATTTACGTCCGAACGAGATCCCGACTTGAAGATAGGAAGAATAATAAATGTACTCCAAGAGTCAGGAAAAAAATCGGTTTAAAAGATTAACTGAGAATATATGCCTAAGCGACCGGGGGATGATCGGCACTCTCATAAGAACTGAGTTTGGAATACCATCAGTCCCCGAAGAGTGCGAGTTTTTCATACGCATTATTTGCTTACGAATTAGCTCTATGGAGAAATCAATGGTGCTGATAACATTGAATGATAATGCCTGAAACGTCGGAAACGGTTCAGATTCCATCGTAAGATGATTTGCAAAGAATGCACTAAACAATTCTGCCTTTTCAGAGTCTCTGTGAATGAAGTTCTTAGCTTCATTCAGTAATGGAGGCATTTCATAACCTCATTTAGAGCAGGATCGACGGCGGAACAGTTGAGCAACAGATTTTACAGAATTTGGCTCTCAGAGTGCGCAAGATTCCCTCTGTCTGTCACGTGCAAGACGAATCCTGGAGGCTTATTCAAAAATCTCTGCAATCCTTAGATTTACAGATAATGAGCTAGTATATTGATCTTTCAACTGCTTCCTCAATTTCTTTAATATTGGAAAAAGAATGTGAGGGACGAAGGATTCCGAAGCGTAGGGCTTGACAATTTTGGTAGGCACAAAATCCAGAATTTTATTTGAAACGACTGACATAGAGTCAGAAATACTTGCTGCATCTATCGTGGAGGAGATTTGGTGCCAGTCCAATGTGTCCAAAAAGTTATTAATTAAGCTCATATCTGCGAGGTCAAAAGCAGGATAGGTACGAACGGCGCTAACCTTTTTCGATGAGACAATCGGTAAGCAACAGTGAATCAATGTATGGTCACTTTGGAAGAGGCCCTGCTTAAAATCAACGGAGAGTGGAGCAATGTCGTTTGTGAAAATCAAGTCTTAAATATGCTTGTCTCTCGTTGAAGAACGGACAAGTTGGGACAAATTAGAAAAATTAATGGTATCTAGGAAAGGCTGAAATCTAGGAGCGTTTTGAACGCTCACACGCTCTCATCAGCATGTCGGTCCTACGAAACGCGTATGTTTTTCATCCAGGAAAGACAGCTTTTTTCTCCTTAAAATCCCACAAACCCCACTCAAGATATGCTTGTTCCATAAAATACCTAATTTTTTTGACCACATTGATTTGTGTTAATTGTCATCGCCAATAGCTGGTTTACTTTAGTTCAGTTCAGTGTATTTGAGAAAAATAGGCTTACACCTTTGAAACCCCTATTTGATACAGAAAGTCGGAAGAATAATAAGCAATGTAAAAAAAGTTACAGTCAAGTGAATGCAGGCAGATTTACGTGGTACACGGATATTGTTAAGGTAAAGTAGTCACATAATCTTCCTGGTGCAGCAACATATGTATGTCAAGCCGATGTTTAAATATATCCACAGACTGGGACATTACAATCGCCTCAGGTAGGTTATTCCACGGTTTCAAGACACGGATGGTGAAAAAAATACTTCCTCACATCCAATCTTACTTGGGGCACACTTAGTTTGAATGGATGACCTCGGAGATTATTCGTAGTAGCAAGTTGGAAAAAGTCATCAAAAAGGAGGGCGCAATCCATGCCACGCACGATACGGAAGGTTTGTATCAAGTCTCCGCGCAACTGCCTATAACTATTCATTCTTAACTATGCACGATGTCGCATTCGTTTTGATTGATATTTTATCCAATGAAAGTGCCCTTCCGGATACTCAAATAAAACATCCATATATCTATCTACCTATCTAAGGCGTCTCGGAGTATGGATGGCCGCATTTTTCTCTGCGCTTTTACTGTGCGCGAAAAGAGGTTCGCAACATTTAACGAAGGGTTTTCGGAAAAGTTGAACTCATTGGCTTGTTTTTTTTTCTTAAGAAAGCCACTTAGCCTTTTCAAAGCTTTGTTGGATCAAGGGCAGGACGGAAGTGTTGTTTTGTAGATGAAAACAACGTGAGAGTCTACGCAATCAACGGCGGAAAGATAAAGGGAGGTAGACTTCATCCTTGAAATTAATTATTTTCTTACGGCGAACAAAACGAAAAATGAGTGGACCTAGAACTTGATACAGTGCATCAGTACAAACATTGACATCCAAAGATAGAAAGAAATTAGTCCAATCGAGGCAATTAAGATGTGTCAGTCATTCTGCTCTATTTGCTGATCAGAAATCATGGAAAAAATATTTTTTGGAAAACGTTTCGTCAAACTCGAGTTCAAGTGTAGATTGAAGTCATCTGCAATCAAGCAGTACTTCGTGTTTAAGTCAGCTGCGGCTTGAAATGTATGCGAGAGAAAATACCGTAATCCTCGCTGGCGTTGGAGGGCGATAGACACAACCAATGAGTTAAGAAAAGTTATCCTTTAGAACAACTCGTAGCCAACAGCTCTCTTCTTCCACGGTAAATGGTCGATATTCCAACGGCAGAAATATAAGTGGTTGCTTAACATAGGTACAACTTCCTCTGCAATGGCTCTCGTGTCGATCATTCCGAATGTAAGTGTAGACTAGAATAGAGAGTTCCGTGTCGGATACCCAGAGTGGTGCCCATGTCTCTGAAACAATTACAATGTCGTGGCGGTGGATGATAACCAGAAACTGGAGCAGGGGCATCTTACTAAGCAGAGATCTGGAAATTTAGGACAAATATTTAAGCCAGCACGTTTTCGGTTTCTGAAACGGGACAGTTTGTCTGCCAGAGTGGCTGCCTTCGGCCAAAGAAATACTCTTTGCACTTGAACTATTTGTACTTTTTTAGAATTTATATTTGGTTAGCACCGGCAAGGCACTGTCTAAGCAAACATAAGTAACAAAATAAAGTTATGACAATGTGTGCAGATAAAATGTACAAATTCATAATTTGTCCTGCTATGTCAACAGTTAGCGATGTTTTAAAATTAATGGTGAACAAGCAGGCAGTGAAAAAAACTCCTACCATAAAAATGGAGGCAGAGTTCAATAAGCCTAAATTTTTAATAGAAGGTAGGAGAAAAAACTGCTTAGGAAAAAATGGTCAGGTGATAGAGTAGGGTAAAACGGTAGTAGCATTTCCGAATGAGAAAATGAAACGTCGAGGTGATTCGTTCTTGATCACTTATGCGTATGAAACAAAATCTCACGAAAATGCGTCAATGAACTTAAGTCGTCAGCATCTAAGGATTCAGAATTGAATTCTGATTATGGTTAGTATCCAAAGAAACGGTAGTATTTTAGACTGTGGATTACCGAATGTGTACGTCCGAATGACGTCATCGTTTGGATGACCGGTGATATTAGAACACATCATAGTTCATGGGGGACTCGAGGTAGCGAAAATATAGTTTCAAGAGGGTCAATTAAATTCCCGATGGTCCTTTCTCCGAGTCATGGGTAAAGCTACTGTGAAAGGAAGACTAACGCGGTAATGGCAGAAAGCTTGGGGAGAGTTGAACTATTATTTAGTCGGAAAAGGAGACAAAAGCCTGCTTCAAGATCCCTGAACCAAAGAAATTTTAGTTTCATTAGCTGGCATCTTGTTGAGTAGGAAGTAGTTGAAAGAGTCGGAAATATGAGTTTTATGTGAAATGTCTTTGGACATTTTCAATTTTTGAACGGCTAGATTCGTTCATTAAACCGACGAAAGGACAGCAAGAAAAGGAAGTACAAACATACGATAAAGTCTTAATTTAATTTCAGGAAGGTAGAAATTATAAGAAATAAAGCCGCAAATCTGAGCAGCTTTGGCCGTAATTCTATCGGCATCAGGCGAAAGATCTAATTTATTGGTGTAGCTTAAGCCCAAGTCCTTGATTAAGGAACATTCAATCATAGGGCAACCTTCAAAAATAAGAGGTTGCGGCAGACTTGCAGGCCCAAAACTCATGTGGCGACACTTAGTAGGTGAGAACTCCATTAGCCATGTGGAGCTCCAGGCTGAAAGAGCGTCTAAGTCTGAATGAATTTGTTCTAGGCACTGTTCGGTCGTAGAGTTAGAGAAGGAATTCACGCATTTGAGGTCATCAGCATAAATAAAAGATTGAGAATGTTGAACTTTCGATGAAATATCATTAATATATTGTAAGAACAACAAAGGACCTAATACGGTACCTTGAAGGACACCATTAACAATCGGGGTAGCACTTGAGTATGACGACCCTACTAAAACGTTTTGCTTTCGATCATTTAGGTATGATCTAATTAAGTCAGTAAGGGGACTACGAAATCCTATAGCTTCTAGTTTAGCTAGAAGTCGTTTATGAGGCACTTTATCGAATGCCTTACTAAGATCAAAATAGATAACTACCACAGAGAGATGATCATTACGAAGAGAGGTTGGTAGATTTAGAGAAGACATGTGGCAGGTTTCACAACAGCGGTCCGGTAAGAAGCCGTGTTGGGAAAAGTTGATAATTTGATTGCTTATGCAAAAATCTATGATTTGTTTTGCAATTAGTTTTCCGAAGAGTTTAGCAAGAGAGGGCGTTTTATGAACACTGCAATAGTTATGAATGTCAGAGCGGGAACCAGATTTAAAAACTGGTATTATAATAGAAGTTTTTCAGTAATCGGGGAAGAAACCATTTTCGAGAAATACTGAGAATAACTTGCTTAGTAAAGGTGGAAAATCCCTTAACTGTTTAATAAGTGAGTTTGGAATGTTATCGGTTCCAACCGAATGTGAATTTTTTAGGTGAGCTTTTTACTTTTAAATACATGAAGGCGAGAAATTAATGGTTGTTAGAAGCGAATTTGAAAGCAGAGGAATTGTGGGAGTGGGGCTAGTTTCAGTGGTAAAGTGGTTGGCAAAACATCCCTGATTTGGAGATGTGCCTAGCCATTGGTCATTCGTCTTTCCAGTTCTATTATAAATTGCCTCATTTTCATTCGCTCTTTCAGCTCGTATTCCAGTTGAAAAAAAAACTCAGAAAGCAGACCCCATAGAGCTGATTTTCTCTGTAGCAGAAGCTGTTTTTGCGTTCGTTTTCTAAGCTGATTTTAAGAGTTCTTGGTCGAAGATTTGAATCGAATGCCTACAGAGTCTTCCCTATTCTATATGCCTTCAGATTACCGATGGCCTCACCGTCCCTAAGCAAAGTTTTTGTATACAATTGAAGGAGACCCAAGTCATGTTTTACTCGCTCGTTTGGAATTATTGACGCTGACTCTGGGACCCCTTTTATGACAACATTATGTTTTCGACTGAATCAAGCACCCATTTGCAACTCAGAGCTTTCCACTGAGCGAGTACTTGTATCCAATTCACTTGGTCTGATGGGTGCAGATGAGCCAGGTGTTGGGTAGGCTGGAGCCGAATCCGTAAACGACTCGGTCTTCTTGAACCTTTTCCTCTTTGGCTTTACAAACTCACCAACCTCTTCAACATTGCATGTTGGTGCAGCGTCCAGCAGCGAGGAAGCGCTGGTTTGTAAAGCCAGATTATTATGAATGCTGCCTAAGCTAAATGATGATGTTTTGGAGCAAGGACTAGATGGGACTCCATTTTGAACTAGCAAAACGTCATCTGGTTAACTGGGTTTGGTAGACACGATATCTTTTAGGTGAATTTTAGGTATGCTTGAGGAGGCTATATATGCATACGAATTTTGCTCTGCGGTAGGTTTTGTATGGACAGGAGCTTTTTAAACAGGTGGGTGAGAAATAAATTTTATTCATTTATCTATTTCTTGCTTAAGATTGACTACCTCCTGTCTCATCCCTAAGAATTTCTGTAGGATGCTGAAAAACCCCATACAAGTTTAATTTTCGTAAGCTCTATTAATTAAGCTTACTAGACTTTTCACTGTTTAGCGGGAGGTGAAAAATTAGCAGAATAACGATAGTTGCAACTATTTTCTGCTAGTCTATGAATTTGCGGATCGAAACCTCCTGGGAATTTGGCCGTGGTTTGAGGCGTCGATAGTCGGTCCTACGCGATTTTAATGGCACAGGTTCGAAACTAGGTTGCGGACCAATTTTTCGTGGCAAAAAACTTAAGGCACCTACATTTTCCATACTTATGGGGATACAGAGAAAATGCGATGGATGTTGGAATCGCCACGAAATTATTAGAGTCGCTTATGATATTCAAGAATATGACTATATGTGGATGTGAACAAATATACAAGAATATGACAATATAAGGACTCAGCCTTTGGTTTGATCCCTTTCTGTGATTGAAAGCAGATGCAGGGAGCACACAGCCGGCGTGAGTTTCAGAAATGAGCGTTATGTTTCCCTCCCTTTCTACATTTCACACAGATTTCATATGTTATAGATGAAGGTTCTTACTGTATTCCTATATGCGTGCCTAATGTAGTGTTTAACGTCTTTGTTCAGCGCTAAAATACAATAAGCTATTCCAGATGAACTCTTAAGCCGTGTGTATGCTGTACCCCCTAAACGGGCCGCGTGGTAGATACTCTAGGCCAGCACGGAGGTCTTATCAGAGAATGGCAGGCGTTTTTTATTTGGGATGAGCTCCCATAAAAATTCCGAACACGGGGGACTGCATGTGCTCAACATGGTCTACGTAGGTGCCAGCTCATGCCACACCACCCACTTTTCCAATTTATGGCTATGGTGGAATAATGTTCACCTGCGCCCGACCCCATCTCCTGTCTTCTTGACTATGTCTTGACACTGGGCTCTGGTGGGTATGAGAAAATAAAGTGCGGTTGATGCAGTGCAAGTCCACTATCACTTAAAATTGATTTGCGCATTATTACCGTCCCGGCACCATCCTTATGCTGAGCAAACGGTGGGCATCGACGAACTACGACGATTGAACTAATGTGTGTGTGGAGTGTAACTGGAACTTGCTATGGGTAGCAACACACATATCATTTGGTCACTCCATATCTCTCGTAGAGGTGGTGAATGCTTCTGTGGCCACATCTAACTGGTACCAAACTCTTACCTGTAGCTCCTTGAAGCTGAGTTATTCTGAGCAGCCACACTCCGGGTAACCATCATGACCCGCGTGCTGCACCAGGTGAGGATCTCCGGTGTTGTGTATGCCCCCTCACCTGACATGTCTGACTCGCTAACTTCCCACCTCGCCCCTCTCAAAAAGTTCTACTGTTGGCACGACTCCAAAACCGTAGGCGGCTCAGGCTAACTCGGGTCGCTCTCTCACTAACACAAAACCTTGATCCATAGTGGAGTGCGGCAGCCATCTGAGATGTCTGAGCAGCCCTATTTAGGGACATTACTGCTTGCCTCCTCACGGAGGAAGGGGGTAGAAAAGGTGCCCTACACAAATGCTGGGTATCACGTCTTCTGCAGCTGGCCACGGCTCGCAGATATCAAAATCCATGGGTATAAAACTCAAACAAACAACAATATTCATCGTCCCCATCCCCCGTACCGTACCCTCCAAACTGCTCGGGTAAGTCCGCTCACACTAGCAGCCTGGAATGTTCGTTCCCTTTTAGACCATCCGAGGAGCAGCCAGCCGGAACGGAGGATGACGTTAGTTGCTCGGAAATGGGCACACTACAAGAGGGACATTGCTGCTCTCAGCGAGACCTGATTCTTTGAGCAGATTCAGCTGGAGGAGGTGTGTGCCGGCTACACCTTCTTCTGGAGTGGCCGGCCAAAGGCAGAGCAACATGACACTGGTGTCACATTTTCAATCTGTAACGACATCATGGGACTTCTGCCCTGTCTGCCGCAGGGTATCAATTATTGCCTGATAAGCCTCCGCCTATCTCTTCAGGGAGAAAAGTTCGCAACCATAATCAGCGCCTATGCCTCTAATGACGAGTTCTTATGGACAAATTATACGCGGACCTGCATGCCCTCTTAGTGACTGTGCCAAAGGCGGATAAAAAATGGTCCTTTTTGAGTTCAACGCCCGCGATGGGACAGGCCACGCTGCCTGGCAGAGAGCCCTGGGTCCCCATGGTCTCTGTGGATGTAACGACAACGGTCTCCTTTTTCTGCAAACTTGTGCGGAACACCGTATACTTCTGACCAACACCTTCTTCTGCCTCCCAACGCGGAAAAAGGCCACGTGGATGCACCCTCGGTCACGGCGCTGGCAGCTGCTGGAATATGTTCTCGTCCGGAGGCGAGATATAAAGGACGTGCTGGTGACAAAGGCGATCCGCGAGACCAATGGTTGGACGGATCACCGCATCATCATTTCTAAGATGAGGCTTCGACTTCAACCCTGATGAAGGCCCCAAGTTTGGCGACAAGGAGGTAAGTTAAATATTTTTTGCCAAAATTTTCCTGCTCACTGTTTTGATTTTAGCAACCAGATAACCAAGGAACTGGAGGACCGGCATGCTTCAGATTATAACGCCACCGTGAGGTCACGATGATGTCAGTCAGGCCTTCGGCCGGCTGGAGGCCTCTTCATGGGATCACTACGGCATTTACCTGAACACCAAACCAAAGATGTACAAAGCCGTCATCTTGACGACACTCCTTCACGAAGTAAAGACCTGGACCATCGACTCGAACGAAGACAGGAAGCTGAATCACTTCCATCCCAGCTGCCTCCGCAGAATACTGAAGCTGAAATAGCATGACAGGATTCCAGATACGTTAGTCCTGGAGCGGACTGGAATCTTCAGCATTCGCGCCATGCTGAGGCAAGTGCAACTGCGATGGAGCGGTCACCTTGTGAGAATTGATGACGAGTGACTACCCAAACGAATTTTCTATGGAGATGTCACTACGGGTGCTCGCCGAAAAGGAGGTCATAAGCGACGCTACAAGGACATCTTGAAGAAATCTCTGAAGCAACTGCAAATCAACCCGGCGACCTTGGAGAACCTCACCCTGAACAGATCAGCATAGAGAAGATTCGTGAAGATTGGGACAGCAATATACGAAGAAAACCGGATCGCCGCTGCTAAGGCAAACATGTCATCTTGCAAGTCAGAAGCGCCCAGGATCAATACCGCTAATGCCCAAGCCTTACCAACGTTCTCGCTCTGCAAAAGCACATTCCACGAGCGAATATGCCTGGTCGGACATCTTTGAACTCAACGCAACAACAATCCCACAACATCCACTTCTGCCACATCCGCCTTTGACCCGACTACCATGACAACCCCAACCACTGATGACTACTTCATCGATGTCCCGCCGCCCACGATCACCGACATAATCCTCCCTTCACTCCCTTTGCACCAATCACGGCGATGAACACCATTTGTTCCACTCCCACCACCTCAGTAGCCACTTCCGATTACATGCCACCTGATGGTGGTGGTTGTCTTCTCTATATTAAAGCTTCACTTAAGCACTTCGCGTTTGATCTAGACGTCATGTCATTCTCTGGTAATTACTGCTTCGCATCCATTATCCTGTCGCCCTGGCAAAAGGCTATTCTCGGATGTATTTACTACCCGCCTAATTCATCATCCGATGATGATGTGAAACTTTGTGCAATTTTTAAATTTGTTTCGGAGTCCGATTTTAACATTAAAATAATCGCTGGGGATTTTAATTTTCCGGGAAATTGACTGGATTTCAAACTTTTGTCCACCCAGATTTCAGCCTTTCCTGGATACCATTAATTTCTCTAATTGGTCACAGCTTGTCCGTTCTTCAACGAGAGACAAGCATATTTTTAGATCTGATTTTTCACAAATGACATTGCTCCCCTTTTCGTTGATTTTAAGCAGGGGCCTCTTCCAAAGTGACCATACATTGATTCACTGTTGCTTACCAATTGTCTCATCGAAAAAGGCTAGCGCCGTTCCTACCTTTCATAATTTTGACCTCGCAGATATGAGCTTAATTAACAACTTTTTGGACTCATTGGATTGGCAGCAACTCTCCTCCATGAACGATGCAGCAAATCTTTCTGACTTAATGTCAGTCGTTTCAAATAACATCCTGGAATTTGTGCCAATCAAAATTGTCAAGCCATACACTTCGGAATCCACCGTCCCCCACTTTCTTTTGCCAAGACTAAAGAAATTGAGGAAGCAATTAAAAGATCAATATACTAGTTCGTTATCTGTACATCTAAGGATTGCAGAGATTTTTGAATTAGCCTCTAAGATTCGGCTTGCACGGGACAGACAGAGGGAATCACGCGCACTCAGCGAGCCAAACTCTGCAAAATCTGTTGCTCAACTGTTCCGCCGTCGATCCTGCTCTAAACGAGGTTATGAAATACCTCCCTTAACTTAATGAAACTATGAAATTCGTTCTCGAAGACTCTGAGAAGGCAGAATTGTTTAGTGCATTCTTTGCAAATCATCTTACGATGGAATCTGAACCGGTTCCGACGTTTCAGGCATCCTCATTTAATGTTATCAGTACCATTGATTTCTCCATAGAACTAATTCGTAAGCAAATAATGCGTCTGAAAAACTCGCACTCTTCGGGGACTGATGGTATTCCAAACTCAGTTATTAAGAGAGTGCCGAGCTTTCCCCGATTGCTTAGCCATGTATTCTCAGTTTATCTTTTTAAAAGATTCTTTCCTGACTCATGGAAGACATCTATTATTCTTCCTGTCTTCAAGTCGGGATCTCGTTCGGACGTAAATAATTATCGAGGCGTTCACAAACCCCCGGCTCTTGCAAAACTTCTTAAAAAAATTATTTTTAATCAAATTCTCGACTTTTGCTTAGAAAATAAGCTCTTAAGTGACTCACAATATGGTTTTCTACCTGGGAGATCATGCGAAGTGTGTCACTTAGCTTTTTCTAAACCTCGTCACTTCCCTTCGTAATGAGCAGCAGACAGTGGTTGTGATCTACTTTGACCTGAGCAAAGCCTTTGACAAGGTACCGCACAAACGTCTTCTGGTGAAACTGGAAGCCCTCGGCATCCGGCCTCCTCTCCTTGACTTCATTGGTTCCTACTTGTCTAACCGCAGCCAGAAGGTCTTAGTAGGTAATAGCAACTCGACGCCTCAACCGATCACGAGTGGCGTTTTTCAAGGCACGGTTCTAGGTCCCCTTCTCTTTATTCTGTACATAAACGAAATTTCAGCTTTACTCACAAATTCACAAAACTTTTTGTTTACGCTGACGATCTCAAGTGCATTTATTCATTTTTCTAAAAGACACTGCCAATAGTTGCGTGGATAAAATCAACACTGATCTACTTATGCTCTCACGTTGGAGCTGTACTTGGCAGATGGAGTTTTCTTCATCCAAGAGTAGTTTTATGTGTTTTGGCCCCGCTAAGCTTCCTGGACCCATCGTATTTCAAAAATAGTACACTTTTAGAAAAATCAACCATAAAAGACTTAGGTCTAAGTTACACGAACAAGCAAGCATTATCGCCTCATGCAGATCGAATTTCTGCAAAGGCTGCACAGATATGTGGTTTTATATCGCACAATTTCTTCCTTCCGGAAATAAAGTTAGACCTGTACCGCATGTTTGTTCTTCCTATTCTAGAATACTGCTGTCCCCTCTTTGGGCTGATGAACGCCTCTGACCGCAGTAAGATTGAAAAAAAGTTCAGAGGGTTTTTACTCGAAGACTATTTTTCTCTTCCTGGATCCAGTATCTCTTATACGGATAGATGCCAGTTAGCAAACATTAAATTTCTGTGGGTTAGAAGACTCGAAGCCGGTCTCTGCTTCCTGTTTCGCGTTAACTCTACCCCCAATCTCCCACGAATTAACGCTCTTACTCCGGTAGATCGACCCTATGCCACTCGTAATTCCTCCATGATCATTTCACCACCCCTTAGCTCCACAACTAACCGGTCTCAGTTTTTTGCCTCCAAATATGCTTTCATCTGGAATAATCTTCCACTGCAAATTAGGTTGTCGTCCACATTAGCTATTTTTCAAAACAAAGTTACGCAAACATTTAACTTCGGAAGATATAAAGTCCTTATTGTCTGTTTCCTTCCCTAACTCGCAACTTTTGGATTTCGAAAAGGGTCCTCCTGGTATTTGAGGCAGTTCCCTTTATATTATAATGGTCTCTTATTATATATCCATCATCCTCTGCAGAGTCAATCTTTGCATTTACTTTTTGCCCCCCTCATTTTAAACTAGCATCGCCAAGTCTTGGCAACCTTGGTACTTTCCTCCGCTTTTGCAACCCCGACGATGGTCTCCAGGTTCAGTTGAGGATCAAGGCGGGTTCTGATAGTTTTGCTTCTTTGATTGGGGGACTATGCAGTCGGCAAGGTCGCATCTCAATGATGATCTCATGACCTCTACTGTCCCCTCTTCGTTTTGACCCTGGTGTCCACGATGAGTCCGTCCTCTCTCACCTCCACTGGTGGTTACAAACAGTAGCTCTGACTGCTATATTATCTCTCACACGACAAGGAGCGTTCCGAACCCTCATACGTTGTCAGCATCATCACAGATCTATCCCATTGCATCTAGCTATTAATGTTTTAGTGAAGCAGTTTTTTCTCCTATTTTTTTAAAATTTGGCGGCTCGCTGAACTCCGCCTCCAATTTACCGTAGGAGTTTTTTTTTACTGCTTTTTTTCTAGTTCACCGTTTATGTTAAAGATTGTTGTCTATTGTTTTTAAAAATGGCAAATCGTTCTGAATCGGATATGCCTACCACAATGTTAATTTCTGCTGTTAATATGGCTGCTCACATAGAGCAGCAATTATCCACTTTGTATTTATTTATACCGCGATACTAAGTTTGAAATGACGGGGCTCTCTGGGCCTTAAATATACAATTTATTTATTTATTTATTTATACTTCGATCACCACCACCACCACCACTGTCCCCAGTACCAGCGATGGGGATTCGATATAAACCTGTCCTCATTCCGATCGCACATTCACCTCACACATTGATCTGGTCAGTCACTTGCGAATCCATTGCACAGAATCTGGCGAAATAGTGCATGGAGCAGCAATACACCGCAGAGACCGCCGCCTTCAATGCTTTCTGCCCCACGTATTCACTCACTACATGGGCCTGCTCAGTCGCATGCGCATTCACGAAAGCGGCATCCCTTGCGACGCCAACACATCTTGCACATCTTACACACCCATCAACACTTCCCTTATTCCGCCCATGGGCTCGACTACTAATACCAGCAGCAGAGCCCCCACAGATTCAGCATCTCCCGGTCTATCTTGTCCTTACTCTCGCCGCACATGTTCATCACACATCGGCCTGGTCAGTCTCTTGCAAATCCATCGCACAGAGACCGGCGAATCAGTGCCAGGAGCACCAACACCCGCCGCACCCGAATCCACTGTCCGCACTACCCAAGCACATTCACATCCGCATGGGCTTATCAGGTCTCATGTGTCTCCATGAAAACCTGCGGTCGAACACCACCGGCTATACTGCAAACACTACATCTCTCCTCATAAGCCTCTGCACCTCCCATGCTTACACACAACACCACAAAAACATGCTATCAGTTTGAAAAGCTGATTGAGAGGCAAGTATGATTCCTGGCTGCTTCTTCATGTGTGATCTGAGCTTGAAAATATCACGGGGTGATAAGCGCTGTGGTTTGGAAGGTTTCCAACTTACAATTACACTCAGACCTTGCAGTCAGCCAAATGTGTGTTGTGTAAAGTGGTTGACTGGTGGTCTGAGAGTCAGGCTGCGATGGCTCCTTCTTAACGTGAAATCTGGCTATCTCACACATTTGAGGTGTAATCTGTTCAACCCCCTGTTGTATGAAATCCTGGTGCTTGTGTTGTGTTGCGTTGACGAGGCCATCAGCAGCTGCACATACTTTCGCATCAGACAACTAACCGGCTTGGACGGTGATCTGATTGTGGGGGTGAGGGAGAAAATGAGGTCAACGGCTCAGCGCCTTTGCCTCACTACAAACAATCTGACGCGCTTGAAACTATCACGGTGTGCTTAAAGCCATGGTTTGGAAGGTTACCAACTGATGGAATAACTCGGACTGTGTGGGCATCCCAGTGTGGGTTTTGTGTGGAGTGGCTGACTGGCGGACTAAGAATTAAGCTGCAATGGCTCATTCTTAATTTTAGAATTTTTAGAATTTATATTTGGTTAGCACCGGGAAGGTACTGTCTAATGTGGCCCTTATTGCACTCCCACTCCGTGGGATCGGAGCCAGATGTGGTGGCACGCCCAGGGGTGGTTCCGGCCGCACCAGCCTCCTGTTTCCTTTCCTGCAACCGTTCTTTTTGATGCTGTCACGACACCGGTCCCTGGCAGGCAAGTAAGAGAGAGTACGGTAGCTGAACCAAAAGTTTACTATCCCTTAAAACTAATCCACGTGAAAGTCACCGTCCTAGTACCACACTTCTGTGGAACAAACGATGGACATAATCAGACTGCGACGGTCAAACTGTCTTGCCGTATTTGTGTGCCCCCTAAATGGACCGCATGATAAATGTGCTGGACCAACAAGGGGGCCAAATGAGGGTGCGACAGGTTTTATTATTTTGGGATGCGGTCCCATAACAAATGCTGAACATTGGGGGTGAACTTGCCTGACTTGGACACACAAAGGTCCAGGTTCATGCCACACACAGCTCTCCCACTCCGTTGAAGATGCTTCACCAGCGCCTCCGGTCTTATTCAATATATATTGACCTTGGGCTCAGACGACTAAGGGAAGAGAGAGTGCGGTAGATGCAGTGCACGTCTACTATGACTGAAAACTAAGTTGCGCATGAGTCACCATCCTTGCACCATCCTTCTCTGGCGTATACGGTGGATATCGTCGGATAACGACGGTCAAACTGATGTGTTTACGTACTGCAAAGTCCACTGCTGCTGCACGTTTATAGCTTTCGATGACGTAAATGTTTGCGCACATGGTTGTATATTCCACCCAGGGGGTCAACAAGAAAGGTCTCCAATCTGGAATAGCATTCCCAGTATGAAATCGCTGGGTCGAGTTGGTTGCCATAACAACAAACGCACAGGCATAGATGTAAAGTTAGAAAGGTGGAAAACGCAAGAAATCAGTTTTATGGTAAATAACTTGATATAATAGGAAGAGGGGGTGCAACAGGATATTTTGGTAAATATGTGTGGGATATGTTCCATCAAACCCGCTAAATCAACACTGCGGAGTGTAGCACGGAATGACGCTGCAGAAGAGGGTCATGGAGATGCTGACGGTGAATGCGACGGCGCGAGAAAATCTGCAAAGAACGATTTTTCCGAAAGAGGAGGTGAGCAAACTAATAAAAGAAGGCACTGGTATTTTCACTGTGTCACTAGTACATGGTTCCCTGTCCGCACACGGTCCCTTAATTAAGCAGGACTATGCCGCACATTTTTTGAAGCCATATTAAATGATGTATTTTACTCGTCCGTGCATGTACCCTACAACTGGACTGATTTCATTTAACTAAAAAATGTATTCTTTTTCCTCTTGAAACAGCCTTTTAAGTAAACCGTGTATTACTGAATTTTGGTTTTTAATCTTTCATTTTCTTTAAATTTTCACTTTTTCCGGTATTGTAATCGACTGGACACTGCTGACGTCACGAGAGGCCAATAACCAGGTCAGCAAAAAGGGAACATCCAGTCTCCAACGAATATTCTGAAATAGTAGATGCAATTCACTACCTGTCTCATTTTCGCTTCCAATTCTTCTGGCACAACAAAATGCACGACGGCTAAGCGGTTTGGCATTGGTCTCATGCATTTAGTCGATTCGAACATTTTCATCATTATACAAACCTCACGCCTCACCACAAGCTAGACAAGGTGTAAAATACCATGAGACTAAATTGGTCGTGACAGTGGAGTGAGGTACTTGACTTTGGCACTGATACAGAATAGGGAAGGTATGATGAACTGGCGGTGAAGGTGCCGGTGCTCGTTTCTCTCTCCATCGCTCACCCCCAAGCCCATAACTACGGTCTTATTCACTCTCACTCAATATCAGCACCTCCACTTCTTGCCTTTCCACTCGGTTACAGCGCTGCACTTCCCATCGGTAATCTAACAGACAAGACAGAATGCCCACCACTCTAGATGGAACTGCTGTATATGTAACAAACCCTGCTTATTTTCTATTGCATGCCTATCATGTTTTTAGATATAACTGCCATTAAAATACTTTTCATAAATTTTTGCTACGCTTCCTTATGACCTCTGTATACGCATATTCGGCATAGTTCTTACTGATTTTGTTCAGTACTCCTGCGGATTGGAAACGACCAGAGTTGTTTAACTTATCCATGTGTGTGCCAACGTCAACGTTTTCAGCTGCTTCAAAGGTCACCGAATTTGAGGAATATTTGAAGGTAAAAACGTGATCGATAGTTAATTTAATTTAATTTATTTATTGCCAGTTTACAGGCAAAGTCAAAAATATATATACAGTAGAGGGTCAAACTGACAGTGAAAAAAACTCCTGATCGTTGTTTCAGGTATTTTCAGGAGAAAAAACTGCAGCTTATTGAGTAATTAAAGTTCTGAACAGGGACGCGTTAACACAGGTGCCCGGTGAAGAACCTCTCCATTCAATGTTACGGATCCGGTATTCTGCACCAGCAGGTATGTCGGCGAGCGGCTATTCGATGACGACTGAGAAATAAGCCGATTGAGGACTGCAGAGCCAGCAATATTGCCCTCAGCATGAAGACTTGCACAGGATTCAGAGTCCGTGAACGCCATCAGAACCGAAGAGAGCTTCAACAGAGTCAGCACCCAAAAGTTTTGGAAGGTGTCCTGAATGTAGAAAACTAGTGACAGTTCACGTAAACAAGGGATAGCTTTGCTGAATTTTGATACTTCTAGGTAGCTTATTCCAGATTGCTATAGCGTTTACCGAAAAAAACTGTCGGTATCTAACTGTGCGTGCCAAAGGAAGAAATAGAAATACATCTCGATGACTGGTGCGCCGAGAGTGGTCGAGGTGCCTCAGAGATGTAAGGGGGTTAAATGTACGGCTGTTTAGTAGTTTAAACAGTAAAAATAGTCCCTTCTGTAATCTGCGAAGCCACAGCGGGTCAAGGCTTGTAACCTCACAGCGTTGGTGGTAGGACAGGTTTCGGTGTACTGAATAGAAAATCCTGTTGTACAGAAGTGTTGGACTGATTCTATCTTCTTTCGTTCACTGGCGTGCAGAAGACTAAATAGAATCGAGCAGTATTCCAGACTAGGCCTGACATACATTTGATAGAGGCTGGTTCTAATTTTGACGGTTTTAAAATTTCTGAGAATAAACCCAGTAGTGTGGCGTGCTTTCTAGACAATCAGGGCGCAGTGCTCTGACAGATTAACACTACTAGAATATGATATGCCCAGATCCTTTATAACTCCGGGCACATTTAGATCGTGACCGTCTATGCTAAGGTGGGGCTGATGGTTGTCACCAATAACCATAACGGAGCACTTTTGCCAAGAAAGTGAGAGGCGCCATGTGCGACACCACTGAGCAAAGGCCTGAAGATCCGTTTTTAAGAGCTCAAGCACGATGTTGCGATCAACCTGTTTATATCAATAGGCAACTTTTAAATCGTCAGCATACATAAAGGGCCTACCATACTGAAAACAATCAGGAACATCGTTGACAAAGAGACAAAATAGAAGCGGGCCGAGCACGCTGCCCTGAATAACTCCGCTTCTCACATGCGTGGGGTTGGAGATAACATCAGAAATTTAACCCGTTGTGCGCGAGCATTCAAATAGGAAAATATTAAGTTCAGAAGCTTGTTACCTATGCCAAAGGAGGCAAGTTTCAGCAGTAGGAGATCATGGTCAACACGATCAAAAGCCTTAGTGAAATCGAAGTAAACGGTGTTAATTGCAAAACCGCTGTCTCTAGATTGTAGCACATGATCAAAGAAAGAGAGCTGACAAGTGTCACAAGATTTTTTTCGAGAAAACCATGCTGAGCCGCATTAAGTAGGTTATTCTCTCTTAGGTGACGCATCATCTTGTCTTTGATCAAGGTCTCGAAGATCTTCGAGACTGCTGGTAGTGTATTTATTGGCCTAAAGTCGTCAAAATGACGCTAGGTTGGCCGTGTTTGTGAATAGGCAGTATGTGCGATTCCTTCCATAAAAATAGGGAAAGTTTACCTTTCAGAGCAAGATTAAATATCTTATACAGAAGGGACGGAAATATATCGTTTGCATCCGCCTTTAGAACGCTGACCGGGACGCCATCTGGTCCTGGACTGTAAGATTGACGAAAACGCCGAATGGCTACGGTCACGTCCCAGAGGGTAATAGTTATGGTTTCGAGGACGTCACCGGTCCAAACCTGGATGTAAGGAAAGGGGGCGAAAGTATGTTCACTAAACGTTCTAGACAAGAAAGTATTGAAGCTATCAGCAGTCAACTTAGCGTCAGCTATTGGGTTTCCTAAGGCATCTCGAAGTACGGGGTGCTGCGTTTTTCTCTGCGCTTTTACTGTGCGCGAAAAGAGCTTCGCAAATTTTAACGAAGGGTTTTCGGCAAAGTTAACATCATCGGCTTGTCGTTTTACGTCAGACAGTCTCTTAGCCTCTTCAAAGATTTGTTGGATCAAGGGCAGGTCGGAGGTGTCGTTTTGCAGATGAAAACAACGGGAGAGTCTACGCAGTCTTCGGCTGAATGGTAAAGGGAGGTAGACTTTATCCTTGACATTAATTATTTTTGCTTACGGGAAACAAAACGAGAAATGAGTGGACCTAGAACTTTGGAAAAAGTATCAGTACAAGCATTCACATTTGAACATACAAAGAAGTTAGTTCAGTCGCGTGGTAATTTAGGTGTGTTAGCAATTCCCTCATATTTGTCGATCTGAAAATCACGGAAAAAGCTAGTTCTAGTGTAAAAAGAACTATAGTATGATCAGAACTCCCAAGTGAATCTAAAGGTGACACTGACAATGGCTGACAACCTCTACAAAAAATAAGATCAAGTATGTTTGATCCTCGGGTGGGAAAATCAACTTTCCTGGTCCCACATGCCTATATCTATGGCCTCAAGTAGGTCTTCGAACTTTGCAGGACCGGAAGATGGAAACAAAGTGAACTTCAGGAAGATTGAAGTCACCTGCAATCAAGCAGTACTTCAGATTTAAGTCAGCTGCAGCGTGAAATGCCAGCGAGAGACAAAGATCGTAATCCTCGCTAGCATTGGGTGGGCGATAGACACTACCAACGACTAAAGAGTAGTTATCTTTGAGGACTACTCGGAGCCAACAGCTCTCCTCTACTGCGGTAAATTGGCGACAGTCCAATGGAAAAAATGTAAGTGGTTGCCTAACATAGATACAGTTTCCTCCGCCACGGCCCTCGTGTCGATCATTCCGAATGTAAGCGTCGCCTAGAATAGAGAGTTCGGAGTCGGATACACAGGGTGTTGCCCATGTCTCTGTAACTATTACAATGTCGGGGCGGTGGATGAAAACCAGAGTCTGGAGCAAAGGCATCTTATTAAGCAGAGATCTGGCATTGAGGACGATTAGTTTAAGCGGGCACGTTTTTGGTTTCTGAAACGGGACAGTTAGGTTGTCAGGGTGACTGCCTTCGGCCAAAGAAATGTTCTTTTCACTTGAACTATCTGTCCATCCCTTATTTTGAGATTTGCCTCGCCATTGGTCTTTCGTGTTTCCAGTTCTATTATTAGCTGTAGCATTTTCATTCGCTCTTTCAACCCATATTCCGGTTGAAAAAACACTTCAGAATGCGGACCCCGCAGGGTGATTTTCTCTGTAGCAGGAGCTGTGCCTGTGCTTCGTTTTCCAAGATGATTTTAAGAGGTCTGGGTCGAGGATTTGAATCGGGTATAGACAGAGGCTTCCCTATTCTACATGCCTTGAGAATATGAATGGACTTGCCGTCCGTTAGCAGCGTTTTTGCATACAATTGAAGGAGTTCCAAGTCATATTTAACTCGTTCCTTTGGAATAATTGAAGCTGACTCCGAGAAACCTTTAATGACTACATTCTTTTTTCGACTCAATCTAGGGCCCGTTTGTAACTCAGATTTTTCAGCTGAGTGAGTACTGGTAACCAGTTGACTTTGCCTGATAGGTCCAGATGAGCCGGGTGTTGGGCAGGCTGTAGCCAAATCTCTGCACGACTTGTTCTTCTTAGACCTTTTCTTTTTTGGCTTTTCAAACTCGCCAAACTCTTCAACATCGCAACTCTGGCAACTTAAAATAAAATAATATATTAATTTAAGCTAGAAAAGCTTACAGCAACCAGCTCAAAAGACCTCAAGTAGAACTATTTGACCGGGCTACAGTTGGCTGTCGGATATATTCAACATAATAAATTAAGTCCAACACTTGGAAATAGAAGACTAACAACGATCCTTATCATCTCCAGATTTGGAGAGCTATTCTTCCACTGCAGAAGTAAATGAAATTGTTCTTCAGGCATATTGAGAATGAATGCGAAATCTGGAGAGACAGCTGCAGGAAAGGATGAACGTCGCTGATTTGACGAGCGCATTGAAAGCCTCACAGTCCAAACGATAAGAAGCCGTTTTCGGTGATTATCAGTGCCCTATGCTGCCACCTTTTACTCTCCTAGCGCAAAATATTGTATTTTGACGGAAATCTTCTCAACTGTTGGCTTTCCTTGAGGAGCTTTGAAAGCAGCATTACAACTTAGGTTGGCGATGATGAAAGCCGACTCTCTTATTTGATCCACTATTACCGGGGTGAGGCAAGAGAAGCTTTTTAATGCTGTGCCATTTTAGAGCCCGATGAAGAGTACCGTGAGGCTCTCAAGGTCCTTCAAAGATGGTTTTTCCAATCTGATTCAACTTCTACGGCTCAAATTGACAGTTTATTTGATGGTTCAGTCGTAAAATCTATGGATCAAAGAACCCTGTGGAAGCTAGTGGGTGAGATGAGGAACTGCAAGAAAACGTTGCCAAAGGTGGATTAGGTAGCCGATTTAAATTCCTCTAGGATGTTGGCCGTCATCATCATAAGAATTCCTCCACCGTTACACGTCAAATGGTCAGAAGCCACCTCATCGATTCTATGGCTTGGTATAGAACCAACGTTCTCCGATTTAACTAGTTTCATACACGAGAGAGCCGGCGTATTGATGGTGCATCAGTCATACACTTCTAGCCGCGTTGCTTCTTTCAATTGCTCCCAGGGTGATTGAGGACTGATGCAACAGGCACATACGAATCACACACAAACTGTAGTAACATCTCCAGTACCTAGAGGCCAGATATTGCGCCAGCAGTGTCTGCAAAATGAAAAGCCCATTACACCAACCAATACGGCACGTTTGCCACCCTTAGACTGCCACAAAGACTAGCTTTTGTGGAGCTTAGTAGATTATGCCATTCTTTTCTAAAATCCAACTACGATGACATAAACTGTAGGTCGCGTAAGAAATGTGGTGTCAGGTGGTGCTCTACGAGCCATCACCCACTACTGGACCAACAAAACGACGATTTAGGTGAATTTGTCACGTTGATTTTAAGCATGACCTATTACAAAGTGACCATATATTAATTTACTGTTTCCTTCCGATTGTCTCTTTGAAAAAGGCTAGCGCCGTTATTACCTATCCCGCTGTTGACTCCGCAAATATAAGATTTATTAATAACTTTTTGACTCATTGGACTGGCAGCATCTCTCCTCCATGAACGATGCCGCAAGTATTCGTGACTTCATTTCGGTCATTCCAAACAACATTCTGAAATTTGTGCCAAACAAAATTGTCAAGCCCAACACTTCGGAATACACTGTTCCCAATTCCTTTTAAATAGGTTTATTGATTGGGCACTTCTTGGGCGCCGAAAACGAAAGAAATTAAGGAGGCAGTTAAAAGACCAGTCTGCTAGTTCATTATCTGTTCATCTAAGGAACCCAGAGATTTTTGAACTAGCCTCTAAGATTCGTCTTTCACGTGAAACACAGAGGGAATCTTTCGCAATCAGCGAGCCATATTCTGTAAAAACTGTTGCTTTACTGTTCGGCCGTCGATCCTCCGCTAAACGAGGTTATGAAATTCCTCCATGACTAAATGAAGATTAGAAATTTGTTCTCTAAGACTTTGACAAGACAGAACTGTTAAGTGCTTTGCTTGCACTTCATTTTACGATGTAATCTGAACCGGCTCCGACGTTTAAGCCATTCCCATTAAATGTTATCAGTACCATTGATTTTTCCTTAGAATTAATTCGTCAGCAAATAATTCGTCTCAAAAACTCGCAATCTTCGGCGACTGATGGTATTTCAAACTCAGTTATCGGGAGAGTGCCAAGCTTCCCCCGATCGCTTAGGCATATATTCTCAATTTTTCTTTTAAACCGATTCTTTCCTGTCTAATATAAGACATCTATTATACTTCCTGCCTTAAAGTCAAGATATAGTTTCAAACGTAAATAATTATCGAGGCATTCACATACCCCGGCTTGAGCAAAACTTCTTGAAAAAATTATTTTTAATGAGCAGCACTCATCGGTTGTGATCTACTTTGACCTAAGCAAAGCCTTTGACAAGGTAAAACACAGACGTCTTCTGATGAAACGGGAAGTCCTCGGCATTCGGTCTCCTCTCCTTGACTTCATTGATTCCTACTTGTCTAACCGCAGCCAGAAGGTCTAAGTAAGGTAATAGCTACTCGAAGCCTCAGCCGATCATGAGTGACGTTTTTCAAGGCACGGTTCTAGGTCCCCTCCTCTTCATTCTGTGCATCAACGAAATTTCTGCTGTACTTAATAATTCACAAAATTTCATTAACTCTGATGATCTCAAGTGCATTTACTCATTTTTCAAAGACACCGCTAATAGTTGCGTTGATAAAATCAACGCTGATCTACTTATGCTCTCACATTGGAGCTCTAGTTGGTAGATGGGATTTTCTCCATCCAAGAGTAGTTTCATTTGTTTTGGCACGCCAATCTTCCTGGAACCCTAGTATTTCAAAATAGTACACTCTAAGAACGATCAACCAGAAGAGACTTAGGTCTAAGTTAAACGAATAAGCTAGCATTATTACATCATTTAGATCGACTTTTTGCAAGGCCTGCACAGATATGTGGTTTTATATCGCATAATTTCTTCAGTTCAGTTCAGTTTATTTTGAGGAAAATAGGCTTACGCCTTTAAAATCCTTATTTGTTACATAAAAGTCGGAAGAATAAGAAGCAATATAAAGAATGCAGGCAGATTTACGTGGTTCACTAATATTGTCAAAAGGATGGAATCTTAAGGTTAATTCTAGAAATAAAGTTGAAATTTTGTAAGTTTACCTTATTTAACAGCGAAGAATAATTTGCAGTTACTGGTATACCAGTTGATATAATTTTTCATCCTGCATAGCCTCTTCGCAAATTCTATTTTCAGTTTAAACTCGTAACCTAGCAGATATTTGCTTGCAGTGCCTTGCTTAAAACACATATTTCAAATATAAATTTTTTTATTCCGTAAAACGTCACTAGTGACAATTTTACTTTCGTATTATCGATTTGAAAAATACTTATATGTAAAAATCAATATGAAACCCCAGTCGGTGCTTAGACGTAAACATCCTCTTCGCGTAAAACTTCCACTAGAGCAAACCACCTTAAGCATGAAGAAATTAGACCTTAACGCCTTGGAAATCTTTAATACCTTTATGCCTTAATATGGTTCTCTCTTCACGATCCTTGGTACCATTTTTGAGGGAAAGTTGTCTTCACTCACTTCTCAAAAATGCGTGAAATTTTGCCTTTTATAAGCATGGTCAGTACCGAGTCAATTGACCGACATAAGAGAAGTTTTAATTTTCTTTTAAAAAACGTCCCCAAGAGTAAAATCCCCCTGGACGTTGCATTTCATTTCCTTTACTCATGCGGCTTTAACTTCAAAGTCGCTGAAGCTAAAAGGTTGTCTTCCCGTAGCAAAAACCCGCCAGTTCTGGTCAAACGTTTCTCAGCGATTGAAGTTGACTTTATTTTCTCTAAGCATGAGCACTCCGCTCAATATTTGAAAAAAAACAAGTTTTTATTTGTAGGGATATAATCCCAATGGAACGTCGGGTTTCACCCTCATTAGCAAACAAGAAGCCTTGGTCTACACCTTCAATATAAAAAGTTATCTCAGAGGTTTTTCATGTGGCTAATGCAAGCCCACGGCCCTCCAGATCGACAGATATATTGATTCCAGCTGAATCTGCACCCGTTAACATTGTTCCTGGTTTGAGTGAAATTGTGTCACCGCCACTTCTTTCTCATCCCAAGCAAACCATGCCTGCTATAACTGCCACATCTACTTAACCTAAGAAAACTCCTAGTAAATCTGAATCGTTGGTTAATCCAGGCATTAAAATCAGTGATTTCATTACCGATGGGAAACCTGCTAACCCCTCAGCAGCTACAACAGCTGTGAACGCTAACGTTAGCATCTTTTCCAACCCAAAATGTATCCGAAATCCCCAAATAATTAACGCATCTAATTATGTTACCAGTTTTTCGAAATCATTTATTCCTTTTTCAAATGCACGTTTTCCGCCAATTTATGCTTACTTCCTTCAAAATCTCATTTCTATTCCACCCCCTATCTTTCAAACGCCACGATATAGCCTTCCCTTCCACGGTTTTCATCGAAATATGCCGTTTTACAATAATCTCAGTTCTCTTAACACTAACATTTCGACAAATTGTAGACCAGAGCAATTTTTTTCCAACCTTTCGTTTTTCCTTTCCAGTTTTTTCTTCGCCACCAAATTATCCTTTTTTATACATACTGATGAGCGTAACCTGCAGCTCAGGAATACGCTCAGCTTAGTTTTACTCAATACGAGATCAGTTGTAAATAAGATGGCTGAGCTTAGAACAGTAGCCTTTGAGCTCCACCCAGATGTGCTGTGCATCACTGAATCCTTGGCTCACTCTCTTATTTCTGACTCGACGCTTGCTATAGATAATTTCAATTTTTACCGACAAGACCGCGCTGAAAAACGTGGCGGTGTTTGCCTCCTTTATATTAAGTCATCCTTTGTAAATTTTTCCTTTTCAGCTGAGCATTTCGTCCTTTTCTTGAAATGTTTGCTTTGCTTCAGTCATCCTCCCGCAAAATAAAAAAGTGTTAATTGGCTGTGTCTTTAATCCCCCGTGTTATTCTGGCAATGAAAGCCAGCTCTGTGAACTATTTGAAAAAGTTGCAGACACTCAATTTTATGTCAAAATAATCGTAGGCAATTTCAATCTGCCAGACATTGACTGGCAGGCAAAATCATCTCCGCCTAAATATCAGAAATTGGTCGATACTATTAACTTTTCAAACATGTCCCAACTGGTCAGATCAGTTACCAGAAATGACAACATTTTAGATTTAATTTTTACAAATGACGTCCATGCTCTCTTTATGAATGTTCATCATGATCTTTTCACAAGTAATCACGCAATAATTCACTGTTGTTTTCCTGTCCCCCTTCTTACGAAGCCTGAGGTTAAATGCAATAACCTCGACTTTGCTAACACAAACCATGAAATAATAAATAATTTCGTAAGCATTCTAGATTGGCATATCATATTCTCAATCAAAGATCCACACTTTTTCCTGAGCTATTGCAGAGCCTCACAGAAATAAATCCAGGCTTTTATCCCGTTTAAGACTTTTAAGTTCAAATACAGTTTCTTCTACTGTTCCGCATTTTCGCCAAAACCGACTTACAAAAATTACGAAATCAACTTAAAGAGTCATCTAAAAGCTCTTTGGCAGTTCATTTAAGGATTGCACAAATATTTGAATAAGCATCGAAAATTAGGCTCACGAGAGATAAGCGTAGGGAGTCTTGGGCACTAAGTGATGCCAATTCATCCAAATCTTTTGCTCTTATCTTCCATGTTCGGTCATCGGCTGAGCGTCTGAATGTAACTCCACCTTTACTCGACTGTAACAAAAATATTGTTACAGACGATTTGGGCAAAGCAGTGTTGTTTAATTCGCTTTTTGCCAACCACGTTACCACTGAAACTAGCCCCACTCCCACAATTCCTCTGCTTTCAAATTCGCTTCTAACAACCATTAATTTCTCGCCTTCATGTATTTAAAAGGAAATAGCTCACCTAAAAAATTCACATTCGGTTGGAACTGATAACATTCCAAACTCACTTATTAAACAGTGAAGGGATTTTGCACCTTTACTAAGCAAGTTATACTCAGTATTTCTCGAAAATTGTTTCTTCTCCGATTATTGGAAAACTTCTATTATAATACCAGTTTTCAAATCTGGTTCCCGCTCGGACATTCATAACTATCGTGGTGTTCATAAAACGCCCTCTCTTGCTAAACTTTTCGAAAAACTAATTGCAAAACAAATCACGGATTTTTGCATAAGCAATCAAATTATCAACTTTTCCCAACACGGCTTCTTACCGGACCGCTGTTGTGAAACCTGCCACATGTCTTCTCTAAATCTACTAACCTCTCTTCGTAATGATAATCTCTCTGTGGTAGTTTTCTATTTTGATCTTAGTAAGGCATTTGATAAAGTGCCTCATAAACGACTTCTAGCTAAACTAGAAGCTATAGGATTTCGTAGTCCCCTTACTGACTTTATTAGATCATACCTAAATGATCGAAAACAAAAAGTTTAAGTAGGGTCCTCATACTCAAGAGCTACCCCGATTGTAAGTGGTGTCCTTCAAGGTTCCGAAGTTGGTCCTTTGTTGTTCTTACTGTATATTAATGATATTTCATCGATAGTTAAACATTCTTAATCTTTAATATATACTGATGACCTCAAATGCGTGTATTCCGTCTCTATATCTACGACTGACCGGTGCCTTGAACAAATTCATTCAGACTTACACGCTCTTTCGGCCTGGAACTCCACATGGCTAATGGAGTTCTCACCTACTAAGTGTCGCCACATGAGTTTTGGGCCTGCAAGGCTGCCACAACCTCTTATTTTTGAAGGTTGCCCTAGGATTGAATGTTCCTCCATTAAGGAATTGGGCTTAAGCTACACCAATAAATTAGATCTTTTGCCTAATGCCGATAGAATTACGGCCAAAGCTGCTCAGATTTGCGGCTTTATTTCTTATAATTTATACCTTCCTGAACTTAAATTAAGACTTTATCGTATGTTTGTACTTCCTATTCTTGAATTTTGCTGTCCTTTCTTCGGTTTAATGAACGAATCAAGCCGTTCAAAAATTGAAAATGTCCAAAGAAATTTCGCAAAAAACTCCTATTTCCGACTTTTTCAACTACTTCCTACTCAACAAGATGCCAGCTAATGAAACTAAAATTTCTTTGAGTTCAGGGAACTTGAAGCAGGCTTTTGTCTCCTTTTCCGACTAAATAATAGTTCAACTCTCCCCAAGCTTTCTGCCATTACCGCGTTAGTCTTCCTTTCCCAGTAGCTTTACCCATGACTCGGAGAAAGGACCATCGGGAATTTAATTGACCCTCTTGAAACTATATTTTGCTACCTCGAGTCCCCCATGAACTATGATGTGTTCTAATATCACCGGTCATCCAAACGATGACGTCATTCGGACGTACACATTCGGTAATCCTCAGTCTAAAATACTACCGTTTCTTTGGATACTAACCATAATCAGAATTCAATTCTGAATCCTTTAGATGCTGAGGACTTAAGTTCATTGACACATTTTCGTGAGATTTAGTTTTCATACGCCTAAGTGATCAAGAACGAATAACCTCGACTTTTCATTATCTCATTCTGAAATGCTACAACAGTATTGCACTATTCTACCACCTGACCATTTTTCCTAAGCAGTTTTTTTCTCCTACCTTTTATTCAAAAATGAAGGCCTATTGCACTCTGCCTCCATTTTTATGGTAGGAGTTTATTTTGACTGCCTATTTTTTCTAGCTCACCATTAATTTTAAAACATCGCTAAATGTTGACATAGCAGGACAAGTTATGTATGTGTACATTTCTATCTGCACACATTGTCATAACTTTATTTCGTTACTAATGTTAGCTTAGACAGTGCCTTGCCGGTGCTGACCAAATATTAATTCTAAATTCTATATTCTAAACTCAGTTATCGGGAGAGTGCCAAGCTTCCCCCGATTGCTTAGGCATATATTCTCAATTTAGCTTTTAAACCGATTCTTTCCTGTCTAATATAAGACATATATTATACTTCCTGCCTTAAAGTCAAGATATAGTTTAAACGTAAATAATTATCGAGGCATTCACAAAACCCCGGCTTTAGCAAAACTTCTTGAAAAAATTATTTTTAATGAGCAGCACTCATCGGTTGTGATCTACTTTGACCTAAGCAAAGCCTTTGACAAGGTACAACACACAGGTCTTCTGATTAAATGGGAAGTCCTCGGCATTCGGTCTTCTCTCCTTGACTTCATTGGTTCATACTCGTCTAACCACAGCCAGAAGGTCATAGTAGGTAATAGCTACTCGACGCCTCAGCCGATCATGAGTGACGTTTTTCAAGGCACGGTTCAAGGTCCCCTCCTCTTCATTCTGTGCATCAACGAAATTTCTACTGTACTTAATAATTCACAAAATTTCATTAACTCTGATGATCTCAAGTGCATTTACTCATTTTTCAAAGACACCGCCAATAGTGGCGTTAATAAAATCAACGCTGATCTACTTATGCTCTCACATTGGAGCTCTAGTTGGTAGATGGGATTTTCTACATCCAAGAGCAGTTTCATTTGTTTTGGCACGCCAATCTTCCTAGAACCCTAGTATTTCAATATAGTACACTCTAAGAACGATCAACCAGAAGAGACTTAGGTCTAAGTTACACGAATAAGCTAGCATTATCGCATCATTCAGATCGAATTTTTGCAAGGGCTGCACAGATATGTGGTTTTATATCGCATAATTTCTTCAGTTCATTTAAGGTTATTTTGAGGAAAACAGGCTTCCACCTTTAAAATCCTTATTTGTTACATAAAAGCCGGAATAATAAGAAGCAATGTAAAGAATGCAGGCAGATTTACTTGGTAAACTGATATTGTTAAGGTTAATTTTTCACATATTCTTTTGTGGTGCTGCAACATATGTATGTCAAGCCAATGTTTGAATGTTTCCACAGACTGAGACATAACAATCACCTCAGGTAGGTTTTTCTACGGTTCCACGACACGGTTCATGAAAAAAATTCTTCCTCGCATCCAATCTTACTTGCGGCACATTTAGTTTGAAGATATGACCTCGGAGATTAGTCGTAGTGGCAAGTTGGAAAACGTCATCACATAGGAGGGCGCAATCCATGCCGCGCACGATACGGAAGTTTTGTATCAAGTCCCCGCGCAGCTACCTATATTTTAGAGGATAGAGCTTTAGGTTATTTAGGCGAATCTCATATGGCAGTTCACCTTGACCTCTTACTTATTTTGTTGCTCGCCGCTGCACCCTTTCAAGCATGTTGTAGTCCTGTTGGGTCCACGGTCGTCAGGTTTGAATCGCTTATTCAAGATGTGACCTTACAAACGTACCAAAGACTTAAGAAAAGCAGTCTTCATCGAAAACGTTTAATGCCCGTTTGATAGCGTACAGCATTAAATTGGCGGATTTAGCCACCTTGCAACATTGCGTAGAAGGCTTCAGGTTGTATTTTATCCAAACGCCGAGATCCTTCTGTGTGTGTGTTTCTCGGAGTGGTATACCGTTTAAATAGTTGGGTCGCATATCAATGACCTGATTTTGATTTCCCAGACGTAGCAGGGCACATTTGTTTGAGTTAAAGGACAAGAGCCATTTGCAGGACCATTCGTCCAATCGACGGAGATTTTCATGGAAATCGTCTCCCCTACTCTATATCCCTTTTTACCGTGCCAGTAAACGGGCAATAAATAATTAATTAATTAATCGGCAGCATTGTGGATAACTTTCCAGATTTTTATATCTTCCGCAAACATAGCAAAGTCACAGTCAAATTCCTGTTCACAATCATTTATGAACAAGAGAAATAGGATCAGTCCGAGCACTGAACCTTGTGGGACTCCACTCTCGATGACTGTGCGCTTTGATCGCGATCCGCCTGCACAGACCACTTGGGAACGACCAATAAGAAAATTCTTGATCCACATTAGAAGTTTGCCTCCCATACCAAACATTCTTAACTTGTAAAGGAGACGCTGGTGTGGAACACTATCGAAGGCCTTCTGAAAATCA
>WEDG01005911.1:0-18290 GCA_017591395.1 Schistocephalus solidus
GCTGAAACAGGGACGGGGCGGTCTTGTCACCAAACGTCAGCCTGGTGTATTGTAACAGACCACAGAGAGTAATTATCGTTAGCGATTTGCGTGACTCTTGAGCGATTTCGTTCTGCAAGTACGCACTGGCCAGGTCAAACTTGGCAAAGCAAATGCCAATATTCAGTATGGTTAACAGATCAGCAGGGATCGGTAGTGGATAGCAGTTCGGCATCAGCGTGGCATTGAGACCAAGGGAAAAGGAAGCACAAATACGGATTGAGTTATTTAGCTTTTTAACCATAACGATTGCAGCAGCCCAGGAGGAGTAGGAAATAGTTGTCAGAAATCCTAGTTCCCCCAGGAACTTCAGTTCAGCATCGACAAGAGGCAAGGCTGCATTGGGAACTGGTCCCTTTAAATGGAAGACTGGTTGACTTTTAGAACACAGGTACAGCATGGCTTGAGTGTGTGTGCAACGAATCAGGCAGTCTTGGAAAACTAGAGCAAACCATTGGAGAATATCCTTAGTGGAGTTTGCAAGTACAGCAGGAATCTGCACCTGCCTGCAAGCAACACTGAGTAGCATTTTGATTAAACCAATTTAATCAATCCAATCGATACCAAAAAGGTTGTGATTGAACTTGGTGATGTAGCAGATCACAGTGATGGTTGTGCCGCGGAAAGACACAAACTTTCAGCTGCCACAGTAGCCCGGGTGAAACCACCGCCCGCACTTGTAGCAGAATCGAAAGTCTGCTGCATCGTGGGGCTGCAAAGTGACTGCCAAAGTCTCTCAGAGATGATAGTGATGTCTGAAGCAGCGTTCAGCTGTAGGCATACTGCGTGACCATTGAGAAAAATATTTAAAAACTTTCTGCGATCAGTCACATTAAGCTGGAAAGTGACAAACAGGCTCAGGGCATTTCCAACGGACAGGGGTTTGAGCAAACGTTTTAAAAGGGAACGGTGACTGGAGTTGGAATTTTTGGGGACAATCTTGCTTCCAGCAGTTTATGGTGTTTGGCAGAATCCATCACGGTTCTCTACCTGGTTACAGCTCTGGCAACGATGTTGGGGGGAATGTGCAACCCCGATGGAACTGCAACGCGCCACAGTGCCGGCAAAGAGATGGCAGTTATTTCGCCTTGGATGCTTGCTCGGGCCGCATTACGGGATGTGGCTTGGTTGCTGCGACCGTGTTGACTGAGCGAGAAGTTGCAATGCCTTGGCTTAAAGTGGAATCGTGTTTGAGGTTAATCAACGCTTGACACTACATAGCCAGGTCTTTGCGTGTGACTGAGCTGTTCTGCTGCACTTGGGACAGGAGACCAGTCCGGATGAAAGCATCATTGGGGACCGGACGCCGCAGATAAATATGGGGCAGTTACACTGGTCTTCTGTTAGAGAACTGAACTAAAAATGCCTACACTCGTGATTGACAATACCTGCGTACGGGATGAAATCGTCGGATTCCCGTTTACACAGTTGGAGGCATTAGAATCGAGTGTTTAACAGGGACGACTGTTCACCGAAAGTCTGGACACCGTCTTCAACGTGTCCACGAAAGTGGCTCCTTGTAGGTTCTTGGGAAGGATAAAGTAAGCATAGCGTTCGTGCTCGGCAGGGCCCAGTTTGCGAAGTAGTAGTCGCACATTCCATGCATCGTTCTGAGCAGCCAGATCGGCAGAGAACAAGTCCTCGTATAGTTTGTACCAGGATTCAAAGGGGATATGGGCTGCGGGTCATACATAATTTAGTAATGCTGCCGGCAATTTGATCAATGGATTGTAAACCATCAGCGGCGCTCGATTGGCCTGTGAATGAGTTGGATAGGTTAACGGTGAGAGCCTCCATTATCTTCAACTGCTGCTGCAACATCTGCTTTAAGTCAGCGTACTCGTCAGCTATGGTAAGTGATAAGCTGCATCGCCAAACATCATGACCCAGCCTGGTATTTCAATGTCGCTCGAATCGTCTGTTTGACCAATGGTTACCCAACGCCATCGCGCTATAACAAGAGAACATGATCAGCTAAAAGTGTATTCAACATTTGACATGAAAGCTGGGTCTGTATTGCATCCCGTTTAGATTGGTCATTTTCTGTCCAATCCACCTTAAGATAGATATATATAGTAGCTGTCATTACTCCTTAAATCTTATGGAAAAAAGACTAAAAGATTAACGATATCGTCTATAGTTAAGTTATGAATACTAGGTCAACTTCTTGGCGATGAAAAATGACACAAATCATTGTTGTCAAAAAGTAAATAAAAGATCAGCCATTGAAAAAAACTACTTGTGCATTTTTGTAGATAATTAAGTTCTCATATTCCAGGTGTCGCTACATGTGTTTTGGGACTGTAAGGTTGCCACAACGTCTTATTGTTAAAGGTTGCTCTATGACTAAATGCTCCTCTATCAAGGACTTGGGCCTAAGCTACACCAACAAATTTGATCTTCCGCCTCATGCCGATAGAGTTAAGACCAAAACTGCTCAGATTTGCGGCTTTATTTCTTATACTTGCTAACTTCCTGAAATTAAATTATGAATTTATCGTTTATTTGTCCTTCCGAATCTTAAATTTTGCTGTCCTTTCTTCGGTTTAATGAACGAATCGAGTCGTTCAAAAATTGAAAATTTCCAAAGACCTTTCAAAAAAACAGCTGTATCCGACCCTAATAGCAATGAAATATGATTCGAAGCTCGAACGGTCGCGCGTTTATCGTAGCTGGAATTTGATTGGTTGATAGTGCACCTCGATGACGCGTCGCTAAGGGCGCAAAAGAATGCACGCAGCGTTATCGGCAAATCGATCGGTCACAAAGCTGTCAATCCCGCGCGCACCGTGCCACGATTTTTCCGGCGCGCTCAAGCTGCGACGCGGTCGCTTAACTGTCTGCACCCCTGTTCTGTTTATACTGACCGTTTTTTGCATTTTCAGAATGTTTACAGCAGTATCTAAGAGAACACTTAGGAGACGTGCCCAGAAAGGTTTTTTGGATGATTTACGTCAAATTGCCGAGAACATGAGGGAATGTATCCGTTCGACTCATCGTTATCGTCATGGCATCTTACCTCTTCCTCTAGCTTGTGATATGACGACTCGGACTCAGAGATTTCCTCTGCTGATGAGAAGACAATTTGAACGTCAGATATATCTGACGTGGCCACAAACAACCTTTCAAGCACACCTTCAATTTAAGAGGAACCTACGGTTCGAGGGGCTATTAGTTCATGGGCAATACGCTCGCGCATGCCATTGATTCAGCTGAGTAGTCTTCTGAAGATTATCAGACGGCTGATCTCGGACCTTTCTGCAGACGCACGAACGTTTGTGGGTGGGGCAAGTGATCGTTCAACGGTAACGACAATGGGCAGTGGTAAGTACGTTCATTTAGGACTTGTAAAACAGTTAACTGAGCAGTTTCAAGACCTTACCAGGCGTCTAATAGGTAATAGTGAAATCACTTATTTAGCTATTGATGGGCTCCCTAATGGGCTCCTCGGTTTAAAATTTTCGAACTCCGAGGAATTTACTACTTTCAGGATTTCAGTCTACTAGTCACTCTTGCGAACTTTATTTATCAAGCGTTGGATTCTATTCGACATACTCTTCCTCTTCACAAGAATACTGAAGCAAAACAGCGGATACGCCCAATATCCTCCTCTTGTGCACTTATCGCCAGCAACTCCACAAGATCTTCCAGTCAACAGAGGGCTGATTCATTTCGATATTTTATTCATAAAGTTGCTCCCGCTAAAACCTTCATTCCATATTTTTAACACCCTTTATCATTTTTGCGATCTATCATGGAAGTCAAAAATATACCCTTCGGGAATCGTGCAAAATACGGGACACTGCCGAGATTCGAACTGAGGCACCAGCGTGCGGGGAACGATGGTGATACCACTAAGCTAACACCGCACGACAAACTCGCTGACCTAATTATTAATGATGGAATAAACATAAATCATAATACGAATGATCTCATTTCCAGACCGGTTTCCTTAAAATCCCCTCCAGCCAAACGGGCCAAGAGTTTAGTAAGTTTTTTTGGATGTCAATTACCAGGACGAAGCGTGCGCGACATGCTTTAAACTTCTTCAAAATATTTCGGAGATTGAATAGGATATGCAGGGGCTGAAGATGGAGAAAGAGAAGTTAAAGAAACTTCCTCAAAATTTGCCCAAAAAAGCAGTTCCTAACGATGGAACATGCGGGAGACAAATGCACATACGCAGGCACAGCTTCCGTAGCCATTACATCCAACAAGAAAGATGACGCAACGTCTACGGAGCTCGATGTAGCTGTTAAACACTGTCCAGTAAGGAGAGAGGGCAACCAACAGGGATCCCAGAAAATAAAGAAACGAGTTTCAGAAGACTAAGGTAATATATCGTCCAAAAATGTAAGTCCCAGAATCCCAGCATCGGACAAATATCACACTCATGTTGAAGTGCCAGCATCCACGAGTAACGCCACCTCTGTAAACTCCCACCCGAGTGAGGGCTGGCAAATTAGGATCTCGCACATAAATCGTAAACGAATTATCGTAATAAGGGGTGTCCCAAAATCCACGTCCTTCATTTCGAAGGAACGAGTGACACACGATCTAAATCTTCTTCATGAATATGCTAGTGCAGTCCTGAAGAAAGAGGAAATTGGCACCGTGCAGAAAGCTTTCCGATTAGGCAAAGCAGACCCGAGCCTTGACATGAGAATATCCTCAAGGCCTCTAAAAGTTATTTAAGAAATGAAACCCAGGCAGCACTTCTGTTAGAAGGAAGAAGGACCTTACGGGGATCGCAAAAACAAGTGTTTTTCAGCCGGACTACGAGCCGAGGGAACGGCTGAAAATGAGGGAACTGCGGAAAGAATTGATGGAGAGAATTGGCAAAGGAGAGAAATGGCTAAAAATCAAAGACAGTCAAAAAGTGCAGATAAATTTGTCCTTCCTAAGGCTTAAACCTGTAACAATGAAGGCTGGGTCTCCCGACGAATCGATCATTAAAAGTCATCTCCGCAAATGTACAAAGCCTGTTCGACAAGCTGGACAACCTTAGAAACGTTGTTGACGAAATTAAACCAGACGTTATGGCTTTCATTGAAACGTGGCTTACTGCAAAAATGACTGATTCCGAAATATCACTCAGAAGATATCAGCACTTCAGGAGAGATAGACCAAGTCGAGGAATAGGAGTCATAGTTTATGTCACTCGCAAGCTGACCACAATGGCTGACATACATATTCCATTAAGCGATGTGGAAGTCTTAAGCATAACTATATCTGCTAAGTATTCCAGACCACTGACGATATCGGTTGTGTACCGTTCGCCTTATCAGACTTCCGATCAGTATCTTATTCTCATAACGGAACTCTACAAAGCCAGCGAGAATAAAGATGTCCTCATTGTTGGGGATTTTAACGCTCCTTATATTGACTGTAAAACAATGACTGCGCAGGGAATGCCAGATATCTTCAACCACAAACTGCTACAATGGGCAACAGACAAACTGCTCTCTCAGAACGTCACCTTTGAAACACGGACGAGAGAAGGACAACAGTCAAACTGTCTTGACCTGTTTTTTACCCGAGATGAGGAAAATGTGCTAGATCTACAGGATCAACCACCATTAAGGTCAAGTGATCACATTACGGTGTGCTTCGAGTACTCACTGTTTTCAAAACCAAATTTACTCGATACTTGGGTTAGAAACATTTGGAAGGTGGACTACTCACTTATGTGAAGACAACTGTCAGAGATATCTTGGGAAACTGGGAAATACATGGTGAAACAAATAAGAACTATACGACATTGAGTTCGTTATTGAAAAGGATTTTTTTACCTCAACTGTCCTCTCAGGAGAAAGACAACCACAAACCGCCCAAAGTGGATAAACTCGAACTTGCAGGCCCCTTTCAAAAAATAAATCGCTTCTGGAGGCGTTACAGACAAACTGGCTCCGATGCTCACTTACGGGAATATAAGCAGCAATGCAACGTTTGTAAATGTGAGGCTACTAAGCTGCGGAGGAAGTTTGAACTTAACATACTGCAAAAATCGTTGGAACACCCCAAAATGCTATATGGCTTCATACGGAGTACAAAGAGAATTCAGGAAATGATTCCTGCCCTTAGGACTGCAGACGGAAAACTGGGAGACCGACGACCAGGTAAAGGCATCCCTTCTTTTCAAATTCTTCCAGACCGTCTTCACCAGAGTGCCTGATAATTTTGCTGTTATTCAACCAGTTTGTCAACCAATTTGTACCCCCCTTTCCCTTTCTCCTCCATCTCCTCCTCACGCACAACAGAGGACCTAGACCTAGACTTTTCACCGACCGTAGTTAAAACTGAATTACTCCATATAAAGCCAGCCAAGTCGCCTGGGCCGGATATAATTCCTGCATTAGCACTTAGAGAACTTGCTAACGAACTGCGTGTACCACTGTCCATCATTTTCTAAAAGTCCTTTAAAGAAAGCAAACTCCCGGAAGAAGGGAAGTGCGCATTCATTGCCCTGTTATGTAAAGGAGGTTCAAGACTCGACTGTGAAAATTAACGCTCTGTCAGTTTAACTTGCATAGCGTGTGAAATAATGGATCGTATTATCAAGAAGCATTTAATGCGCTATCTGGAAAACAACCAAATCCTATTCGATGCCCAACACGGCTTCCATCCAAGATATTCCTATCTCACGTGTGCCCTTCAGTCGCACGAGAAATGGACAAAGTCCACAGATAAGGGTCATGCAGAAGATGTTGTATTTTTCGACTTCAAAAAGGCCTTTGATAGTGTACCACACGGGCTTCTTTAACAGAAGATTTGGAACGTAGGAATTAAAGGAAAACTTTCAATTGGATCAAGAGTTTCTTGTCTTTCAGAGTACAGAAAGTTGTTGTTGGTAACTCTAGCTCAGAATGGGCAAAAGTAAAAAGTGGTTTCCACAGGGTTCTGTTTTGGGCCCCCTACTCTTCCTAATCTACGTGAATGACTGTCTCAATGACCTAGATTGTGAAGCTGTCATGTTTGCAGATGACATTAAAATATGGACTGAAGTCAGCAGCACTGATGACACAAATGGGCTACAATCGAATTTCAATTCAATTCAATTCAATTTATTGAGGGAAATAGGCATGGGCCTTTGAGTATCCTCTTTGTAACGTCAAATTAATTGCGGTATACAGAGAAACCGTGTGGGTTGCAAAGGTACAAAAGGCGGTCATAAAATATGGCAAGTGGTGCACGACTCTCGAGGGTTAAGATAAATTCCTCATCGCTCAGGCTTATTGCGGAACATAAAACTGTCAAGGTTCCTTTTAAAGCTTTCCAGCGATGGTGACACCACAACGTCTTCAGGAAGGGCATTCCCTGGTTTAACCACTCTGACAGAGAAGGAGAACTTGCGCACATCCAGTCTCGCCTGCTGGACACGCAGTTTCAATGGGTGACCTCGGAGATGGGTCGTGGCGGCAAATTCAAAGAAGTCCGAGAATTCCAGGCAACAATCCAATCCCTTCACAATGCGGAATGTCTGCAGGAGATCACCACGCATTTGCCTATAACCCAAAGGGAACAGATTAAGATTCATTAGGCTGGTTGGATATGGCAAGGAGCTTTGACTTCTAACCATTTTGGTGGCTTTCCTCTGTACTCTTTCGAGGCAGTTCTGATCTTGAACTGTCCAGGGTTTCTAGGCGTGCATAGCATATTCCAAATGCGGCCTAATGAATATTCCAAAGGTCTTAGCGAAAAGATCTTCATCGAAATCCAAAAAGGCTCGTCTGATGGCATGCAACACCCCAATTGCGCTATTCGCCACTTTCGAGCAGTGAGACGATGGTTTTAAGGTTGTGGTCGTCAGCACACCAAGGTCCTTTTGGGTTTCCACGTCTTTTAAGGCTTCACCGTTGAGAAAATAACTTCTACTGTCGGCAGATCCAGATGGGTTGCCTACGCGAAGTATTGTACACTTATCTACGTTGAACCGCAAAAGCCAATGATTCGACCACTCCTTCAACCGAGTTAGGTTGATCTACAGTTTATCTTCATCAGCAGGGCTCTGGATTACATTCCAGATTTTAAGGTCATCGGCAAACATTGCTGCATCACAGTCGAGATTCTTGACACAATCGTTCACGTTTATTAAAAACAGTATTGGCCCTAGTACTGAACCCTGAGGAACCCCACTCTCGACCGCAGCAGAACTTGACCTCTCTTGGCCGATGCACACAACCTGGCGACGACCCACGAGGAAGTTATCGATCCACTTGAGGAGGTAACCTCTGATTCCAATTCTTTCTAGCTTGTACAGCAGTCTCTCGTGCGGCATAGTATCGAAGGCCATTTGAAAGTCAATGAAGGCAATGTGAACCACATGTCTATCTTCAAATGCTTGGATCCACCTCTGGAGTAAATACAGCAAATTCGTTGTGCATTATCTTCCTTTCTGAACCCGTGTTGACAGCTTGATAACAAATTATGATTCTCTAGGAATTTCACCAATTCGCTCTTGATGATCCTTTCCATAATCTTGCCAAGGATGCATGTCAAGCTTATGGGCCTGTAGTTTGTCACTGACGCCCGGCTACCGCTTTTGTACAAGGGAGTTATATGTGCCAGCTTCCAATCGAAAGAAAGTGTTCCGGAGTCAAAGGAATTTCGAAAGAGCACTGACAGAGGTGCGGAAAGTTCATTTGCGAGTTCTTTCAGAAGCTTGGGTGGAAGCTCGTCTGGTCCTGGGGAATTCGACTCTTTTAGTTCTTTTAATTCCTTTTGGATCATAAATTCTGAGAATAGTATGTGGCTAATGCTTGCAGTCGGCGGGTTATCCACTGAGGGACGAAGGAACCTTGCCTCGTTTGTGAAGACTGAGCGGTAGAACTGTGAAAAGTACTCGGCTTTTTCCCTGTTTTCAGAAATTTCGACGCCCACGGCAGTCTTAATCAGCGGTATTTGATGTTCATTCCTTGTACATCTACGGAGGTAACTGTAGACTAACTTTGGATTCTGCGTTGCTTTTTGCAGCAAAGTCTTCTCAAATTCTCTTCGCGTTTTATGAATAAGGCTTCTCATTTTGTTTCCCTGTGCTTTATACTTATTAAAATAGGCGACTTGATTAGACTCGCAATATTTTCTCCACAACTTATGCTTCCTGTTTATTTCCCTTTTTAAGTTGCTGTCTAGCCACCCAGGACGCTTGCTGTGATGAACACTCGTTAGTTGGCAGTGGTTGTCAATAAGTTACAGAAGAACATTTCGGAAGGACTCCCGATCTTCGTTTACGGTGCTCGAAAACATTGAGGTCCAGTTGATGTCTGTTAAATCTGCTCGCATCTGATGAAAGTTTCCTCGCCAAACGTTACGCCGTTTTTCCTCTATAGCAGGCGCAACGGAGAATAAGGAGTAGTCCCACATAAGCACCACATGATCACTATGACCGAGCGGAGGCTTTGAAATAATCTCGTCAATGCTGCCTAATGTTTTCATGAAAACCAGGTCAAGACAGTTAGCCCTTTGTCCTTCACGTGTTTTGGTGGGGAAAAGGACATGCTGTGTGAGGAGTGCATTCAAGGTCTTTTGCAGAAAATCATAATCAAAAGTCGATTTTGGGGATGATGATTGAACAGTGCTCCAGTTAATTTCTGGTGCGTTGAAGTCACCCATAATCATGACATTAGGTCGACTGGAGAAATTTTCTAATTGTTCCAACAATTTGGTGTCCGTGACTCGGTCTATCCTAGGTGGCCGATAGACAATGAGGACATCCAGACATGGAGAGCCAAGAGCCTTGATGTTCAACCATATGGCTTCCGTGCTGCACGCAAACTTGCTTGTCTTGTCAGACACTATAAGCACGTCTTTCACATACACCATTTTTTCACCACCCTGTCGGTTTTCTCTGTCCCTCTGATATATTTGGTACCCAGACAATGTTATTTCGCTATCTCGAATACTGCCCGACAGCCAGGTTTCGGTTACTGCTATCACATCCGGAGATACTTTCGGAAATTTTTAACTCATCAAGTTTTGATAAAAGGCTTTGCGCATTTGTATACAAGCACTTCAATTTTGCGCCAACCAAATTTCCTGTTGCGTTTGTCAATTTTATGGGCCCAACTGCGTCTCCTCTAAAGTCAAGGTCGTATGTCTTTTCCGTTTCTTGATGATTTTCGGTAACTCTGGTTTCTTTAGTGAGAACGCTGGGCGTTACGGAATCAGTTCTGACATCTCTTTGGGCAATTGGTTCCCTGATGGTTTTGGCGTTAGTGAGGTGGCTGTCGTTGTCTTCAGAACAATCGGTTGGTTCAATGGAAAATTCGTATTCTTTTGAACTACCTTCCCCTTGAAAATAGCCAGATTGTGTTCGCCAGTCTTCAGTCTTGATTGTTGTTCCAAGAAAAGTTCCCGGCGTTTCAGCTTTTCCGCAGGGGAGTAGTCCTGTTGAAAAAAACCTTTTTATGCGAGTGACGTAGGTTAGTTTTTTTGGATAGGATCGCCTTGATTTGGTCTTTGCTCTCTAGCATTATTTTCAGAGGTCGCGGTCGTGGCGTTCCTAGGCTGTCTTCAGACTTTTTGCCGATCCGGAATGCTTTATTAACTTTTACTTCCACGTCCGGTGGGAGCAACTGGTTTAGGAGGCCATTAAACGAAGCAAGGTCTTCGGCGACACGTTCTTCTGGTCGGACTGCAGTTGACTCGTGCAAACCCTGAATAACTAAACACTGTTGTCGATCCTGGTGCTTGGAATTTTCGCTTCCTTCTTAGTTCTCCTTAGGGGCACAATAACGGTTTACAGAGCTCTCGTTGGGATTAAGTCCACCTCTGAACATACTCTCATCTGAAGGCTTCAATGAATCCATCAGAGTTGATTGTGACTTTGTCCTCCTGTTGTGGTGTTTCCCCATTGCAGCTTGCCACGCGTTTGTTTCTTCGGATTCAACTACGGGCTCTTTATAACACCCAAGATAGCAGGATGAGATTTGTTGTTTGCTCTGGTCATCGTCCGTAGGATTCAGAGACTGTGTTCCTGCTATTCGGTCGTTATGGGTAATCACGTCTGAACATTGTGAGCTGTAAAAAGTTGTAGTTTTTGATACATTTCGTGCTTAAGTCACTGCCTTTTTAATTGGAATATTGCTAAGCGTATTTCATCGAGTAATGTTATCTTGCAAGAGCTTCCTTAAGTCTGCAAGCTCATTTTCCAGTTTTTGAACTCTTAGTAAAATATAAGAACATCCAACGCAAGATTCGTCCTCGAAGCCAACGGATTTGGCTGCCATTACGCTTGTTGCACGCTTTGCTGGTTTTTGGTTACAAGTATAAACTGATTGAGTGCCAGTCGTGGATGTCGAAGCCAGCTAAACAGGATTTCCTTTAAAGGAAGTTCCGTGACTGGTTCTGTTGCTAGCAAACAATTGTTAAAACACTGCGTAAAAGTATGTTCACCTTTGAGCGTATAACGAAAATTTCCGACTGCCTTTGGAGTATGGCGAGTATTTAATGCTATATGAGCAAAAATGTTTATACTTGTTCAAAAACGCTTTTAAAAAATACTATAAACGGTATGAAGGATATTCAGGAACTACTCTGCCATTCGGAGAAGTCGAAGGTCCTGGATAACTTCATATCTTCACGAGGTTGTACACTTTTGGTTCCCTGAGTGGTTCTCAGTTTTTATTGGTGCAGAGCCTGCGCAGTCAACTTGAATAAGATGATTAACAAATTCCAATTTGATCCATTTTATGACGAATTTAGGCACAAGAAAGAATTCCAGATGAGCAGGAAGCAAGTAAGTACATGCAGTTGAAACAGTATTGTCCGGAACAGTCCTAGTGAAGTGGTAAAGAAGATCAAATTGTCCAAGTTGGAGAACAAATAATTGGTGGTGCTTATAGGGTCTTCAAGGTCCCTTGGTAAGGAATATCGACAAACTTAGTGCCTGGCCGGCTAGGTGGCTGTTTGAGTTTAATGTATCCGAGCGCGTGATCCTACACATAAGCGCCGGTCGAAAAGCATCTCTGAGACACCAGTACTTTATTAATGGCACTGCATTAAAAGAGGTAGAAACATACAAAGATCTGGGCATGTGGACAACTGCGAATTTGATGCCCTCAGAACACTGTACAAAAGCAGTCTAGAAGGCAAAATGTAAACTACATTGGATCAGACGTGCGTTTAAAATATTCCCCCCTGATCTCTTCGGAAAAGTCTATGGCGTCTTTGTGAGACCTCATTTAGATTACGGAATACCAGCCTGGATACCATGGATGAAGAAAGATGTTGACCTCCTCGAACAGGTGCAACGGAGAGCAACGAAGATGGTTGACAGTCTTAAGAATTAACCGTACCAAGACAGATTGAAAAAGTTTGACTTATTTCCTTTTTCCTACCGACACTTACGGCGTAGCGTGCTCTGGACATTCTGGATTATCCGGGGCCATGATTCCTCCCTGAGATCGGAGGATTTTTTCGACTTTGCCTGCACAACTCATCTGCGTGGTCATCCTTACAAGGTTAATAGCGAACGCACGCGATTGAACCTCAGAATGTTTTGTTTCAGCTAACGAGTGTTTTGACCTTTGAACTCGTTACCAAGCGAGACGGTTACCTCTGACAGCATTACTGATTTTAAAAGAAGGCTTAATGGCATTATAATAATAGTTGTATTTAATGCCGGTTTACAGGCATTGTCAGATTAAATATTCAGTGGATAGAGGCTGGCAGTGAAAAAAGACGACTTTCACAACATGATTACTTAAAACCAGCCCTTTAAAATCTTTCGGGCTCTACTTTTCTTCCACAATGTTTCGCCTATGGCTGTGAAAACGCATTGGAAGTTATGTTATGCTTTGACATAAACATTTTTAAATGTACACCATTTTATATTGACTGTACACATGCAACGATAACTTTACATTAATAGGGTAATCAAGGGCAATGCCTGTAACCCTTCAAAATATACAATATACATAAGAAATCTAAGCGCGAGTTTTAGCCTATCCAAGGTAGAATAACGGAGCCTTTTGTAAGTGAAGTATTCGTTGTGGGAATTTACTGTGGCTATGGAAAGCCTTCAGATGTATAAACTTTCTGTAGGCCCCTCACTAAAAAATTAAATCTTTGGCCACAGATGGTCTGCGTGTCGAACATATCAACAGGACCCTAGGGTTTCGTTTAGCAGCTCGAATTTTCGATGCTACATCGGGAGCTTTTATGAAGCAAAGTAAGAACGTGAATGCCTTTTGTGGCTGTGAGTGGTGTTGCGTTAAAGGTGATTACGTAGATAGATTAGTATATGATAGTTTCTCAGAGCGTTTGAGGATGGATGCCGATTTCCTCTCCATCATAGATGACTGCCATCCTATCGGCACTTCGCCATTGCTAGCATGTAAATTGAGAATGATTACTTCCTTTCCTTTAGATCCTCTACATTTAGTTCACCTTGGTGTATTGCAATGTATTCTGAAATTTTGGCTCAAAAGCCCAAGATAAGCTCCTTTCCGGTTATCACTTGAAGCGATAACTACGATGAATGATAGGTTAAAATTACTAAATGCCTACCTGCCACGGGAATTTTCACAGCCCGCAAATTCTATTACTGATTACGATACCTGAAAGGGCACTGAACTGCGTCAGTTTCTACTGTACACAGGTATACTCGTCCTTAAAAATGTCCTTCTCAAAAGATATTGGAAGTACTTTTTACTATTGTGCACGGCAATATGCTGTCTTGTTCGTCCCCATTCATGCAAAGAATGGGTGCCCTACTGTAGGCAGCTGGTGAAAATGTTCGTAGAAAAATATTCGTCCTTATGTGGTAAGTCAGAAATGGTGTACAATGTTCACAGCATTGTTAATCTACCGGATGATGTCCAACGACATGGTCCCCTTGGTAGTTTCTCGTCTTTCTCTTTTGAAGGTTATCTAGGAAAAATGAAGCGCGTGCTTAGGAAACCATCGCAGCCACTTCAGCAAGTTGTCCGTAGCTAAGATAATTACAGACAGAGCAGCGGTCTTTAAGTGGGTTAACATAATGGACTTCTATCTATTTACATCGTGACGGGCCACTACCACCATCGGGAGGTTCGTTTATACAGTTTCAGTATATTAAGAACAAAAGGTTAATAAATGGTAAGACGCCATCAAATAAGTCTCTTCTGTTAGTCAATAAATTAGTATGTGTGCAGAATACTGTCCACTTTTCGATTAGAGACATAGGCTTATTGTTTTCAGAGTATAGTTAATTGAGGATTTATTGAATATTCTGAAAACTCGTCATTTATTAAAGTTTATAAAGCTACATTAGGGAACGTACTCAAAACAAGCCCATTGTCGTCCACCGTCCATAAATACGCATGCTTCCCCTTAAACGGTCACCTGGTCCTTATCGAAATAACTGGCGATGGGACACGGAGGACTGACATCATGGAATCTGCCAAGCATGCCAAGACATGTAAATATTTTGAAGACTGCGTCGGACGGTAACTTTCCCTCATATTCTCGTACTAGGGTTTCTTTCTTACTGTAAATCTCACCGTTCAACGGTCGCTGTCAACCAATCCTACAACCAAACAGTCCCGCAGCTATTGATTCGTGGAAAGTGAAGGGAGGCAGTGAATTATTAGATCGTTTTTAAATTGCTTGTCTCTTCTTTTCCTGTTGGGTTGTAGCTCATTATGTCTGATGATGGAATTCATACTGGACGTCCCAGAAGGACTAAAAAATGCCTGATAGATTCCAACGTTTCGTGACAAACATGTCGTCCCTCTCGTCGTCATCGGTACGCAGAACAATTACCCCCGTTACCGTTTACTTAGGACAGTTCATCTGGTAGCAGTGATTCAATCCGAACTATGTCTACTGTGCAGTCTCCTTCACATGTGCGTAAGCCATTACCTTCAAAAGACGACCTTCATAGACGGCATTCGGCACCACCGAAAAAGGCAACGTTGTCATAAAACAAGGAGACGCAGCCGATCAGCCATCAAACCATTCTTCGGTGTTTAAGAAAACTATCACTAGTTTTCTATATTCAGAACAGTTTTCAGGAATTCTGAGTGCCGACACGTTAAATCTGTCTTCCGGCTTGATGGCTTGCATGGTATCTGAGCCTAATTCCAAGTCTTACCTTCAGGTCGATGGCGCTGTCTCTGCAACCCACAGCCGGTGATTTCTCCAGAAAACAGTGAGAAACCGTCTGGGGATGCACCCCTGGCTGGTCCAGAATCTCGGTTCCTTAAAAAGGCCGCAGATTTTTTGCCTGAATAAAATAAAGTTAGGAAAGCCAGGAGATTTTTCGCAGCTGGCCTGATTTCCCCTTGATATTTCTTCTGATATTGCTTGTAAACAGAATTAAATACATTTATTTATTTAGAATTCAGTATACTTCCTGGTTTTGAGCCAGTCATAGCTAGTGGTTAGTGACTTAAAAGACTAATGACTCCCTTCTCTCTCACCATTCGCATAAACCTCCACTTTACTGATGAACTTATCCATTATTTAAAAACAGTTTTTTACTGTCGTTAAAAAAATAAAGAAATTTATGTTAATTTCACATTTTAAAATGTTTTCCGATAGCATCTTTATTTTTATACATAACTTTATGATTGTTATAGAATTTGTTTTAAATCTAATCGCAAAATTTAGATTTTGGGTCACCCTGTTAGTAGGATATTTTTTGGCATTTTGGGCACCAAGTATAGTCAATATAACTTGGATGGGCGACAAGCTTGACATATAGGCGTCTTCTGTTCACGCTGCTGAATGAAGGCGGCGCTTCATATACTGCGCTCATCTTTCTTTATCCCTTAAGAAAATAACAACTTTCAGTTGCATTTCTCAATCAATCCTGAGCAGCAGGCTGTCCTTATCGTGCTCGATACAAAACCTTCTGGTATCTAGCCTAGGGCATTCTGCAATTGACCCTTACTTATAACTACATGCCCTCATTATATTCTTTTCATATCAATGACTGACTTACCAGACACCGATAACTATCTCAGCAGTCGCTCACACTAGCAATTATTTCAGCAAAAATGCTAACAGATTGAGGGTACATACCCCAACCCTAGTATCAAGCAATATCTACTAGATATCTATTAGATATCTATTAATCGAGATATGTATATCTATTGTGTATCCATTTTGGCCGCTTTTTATATATCTATTAGATATCGATCTATCGAGATATTAGGCAACCGGCGAGAATGGAACCTACGCCTTCCGCTTGGTTCCTTGTACTAACCTACGGCCCTTATGATGCCCCTTGCACCTGTATTTTTAAGTATAAGGGTTGGGGAAGACAATCTTTACATAATAATGTATTTAGAAATTCAAAGGAATATGTACAAAGGCTTGCGGTTTATTTTTCCTCCGTCGTCATTGGGCTGAAGGCGGTAGGTTAACCGATGATGTTCCAGCATTGTTGCCTGCAAGCAAGCAGTATTAAAAAATTGGATGTTGATTTACCGTCTGCTGGACGCCTAATTTGTTTTTGCAGCCTTTGGCAATGGCTATCAAGTGATCTTTTAAGTCGCCTGGCAATGACAGTCCCAAAATCGGATAATTTATATAAGCCGCTTGCATTCCAGGCAGCAAACACCTCTATATAGTGGCAGTGAGAGAGTTTTTGATCGACTAACCCAGCATTACGTCATATATTTTTTATTTCGACAAACCGTTTTTTGCCTCTTTTCCTTTAAAATTGACGTGTAGGCTAATTTCATCGTCAAATATAGCAAAAAATATTCTTTTCACAAAATCAACGATGTTGTGCCCGCCGAGACAGGTAACATAGGTCTAATGTAAGGGTAATAGATAGCTTACCAACTGAATACGGAATAATTGATTTAATAACTGCTTATTCAGCTATGGCATAAGTATCCCCAAAAGTTCGCGTATATAAGCATGTGAAATTTTGTTTCGCAAAGCCCATTTGCGTAACTTCTGAATCGCTAACTGATCCAATTCACAGTTAATGGCCCTATGAGTTTCTTTTTCTCCGAGTCTACTATATGATTATATTCCACTGCACTTACCGCGCAAAACCTCTTTTCTTCATTTTACCTTGATAGAGTAATAATTTCATCCTTATGTGATGCTTTAGGCTCCAGCTAATCCAATCTACGTCTTCTCTTAATGGTCTCCACAATTTCACGGAATTCCTTTTCCCCATGCCTTCTAATTTGGCGTCTTCGTGCTCTGTCTGATTCCTGCATAAACATTGTTAACAGTAGTAAAAGAGCAATCAACAGATATAAATGAATGAAGGCAAGGTAGTGCAGGGGCGGTCATATAACGTTTACCACGGCGTTCACGCAAGTAGTGGCGCATACGCGTGCAAAAGGTGTCGCAATGCACTTAAAGAATGGCAACCAATGAAATGTCTGATAACATTAAACAATGAGGTTAAAGAGACAGTTATCTCGATATATATTGCTACTAGGGAATAAGCCTGCAGGAAAAAGTCATTTCATAAAGCTAGGTCAAACATAATCAACACATTATTATCAAATACACTATGGGCAGTTCAACCATCGATTTCGACGAGGTCCACCGTATGCTCCACACCAGGTGGTGCAGGGACGGTGACTAGCACGTGAATTAGTTTTAAGTGATAGTAGCCTTGCGCTGCAGCTACCGCACTCTATCCTCCTCCCCCACCTGAGTCGGGTGTCAAGACAGAGTCGAGAAGACCGGAGATGGGAGAGGGCGCAGGTGGCTGGCGCGGCCGGAGCCGCCCCTGGGCGTGCCACCACACCTGTACACTAAGGCAGTTCGACCGTCGATTTCGACGAGGTCCACCGTATGCTCCACACCAGGTGGTGCAGGGACGGTGACTTGCGCGTGAATTAGTTTTAAGTGATAGTAGCCTTGCGTTGCAGCTACCGCACTCTCTCCTCCTCCCCCACCTGAGTCCGGTGTCAAGACAGAATAAAGAAGACCAGAGATGGGAGAGGGCACAGGTGGCTGGCGCGGCCGAAGCCGCCCCTGGGCGTGCCACCACACCTGGCTCGGATCCAACGGAGTGGGAGTGCCATAAAGGCCACATTAAGAAGGAGCCATTGCAACCTGACTCTCAGTCCGCCAGTCAGTCACTCCACACAAAACAACATTGGGCTGACCACGCGGTCCGAGTTATCCCGTCAGTTGGCAACCTTCCAAGCCACGGCTTTTAGCGCACCGTGATAGTTTCAAGCGCGTCAGGTTGTTTATAGTGAGGAAAATACACTGAGCTCTCGACCTCACTCTCTCCCCCACCCCCACGATCACACCACTGTCCGAGCCGGTCAGTTGCCTGATGT